>ML295334.1:0-86137 GCA_005239495.1 Nicotiana undulata
ACGAGGTAGCAGCTGGCGTTCGCTGTCCCGTCCCTCTTTTCCCTATTCTTCCCTTCTGTATTAAAAGTTGGAAACTTACAACTACAGTATTTTTATTCTCAGTTGTATTGATGTTAATAGCTCATGACTGCGTGACTCCAGATCCTAGGTTGATCGTTGGAGCTTATTTCTTTTGTTAGACTGTTTTAAATGATTAATAATGTCCGTATTTCTATGAATTTAGCCAATGATGAGTAAATTTCTCTAGTAAATGAATTGAGTATTGTTGTAACGGTTGGCTAGCCTGGTTCCACGACAGGCGCCATCACAACCCAAAAACTGGTCGTGACATCTTGATATTAGAAGTTTTGAATATTTATAAGTTTGAATTTTGGTTTGATCCGTCATTTTAGTGTTATTTTATGTGTTTTGAAACCTCGAGCGAGTCTGTGTTAGGTTTTCTGACTTGTGTGTGTGGTTGGACAGGGTCTCGGGGGCCTCAGGCGTGTTTCGGATGGGTGTTAGGTCCATTTTCCTTATTTTTGAACAACTGAAATTTGCCTTCTGGTTTCCTTCTATGCGATCGCATAGGAGTAGCCACGATCGCATAGAGTCTCTTTGAGCAGTCTAGATTTCCTTCAGTGCGATCGCAAATGCATGTCCGCGATCGCATACCTCCACAAACCATACACTCCGCGGTCGCATCTTTCCCTTTGCGTTCTCAGAGTATAATATAAGGCTGAGGCAGTAGACATTGTTTCCTCTTCGCGATCGCGTAGCAGCCTTGCGTTCGCATAGTGTCCTTACCCTCCTTGTCCGCGTTCGCGTACCCCTTGTCGCGTTCGCGGTACACCTGGACAGTGACCATGGACTTCTTCTATGCGATCGCATCAACTCATTCGCGGTCGCATAGTATCTTTTTGCCAGCAATAACTTTCCTCTATGCGATCGCAACCTTGTGTTCGCGATCGCGATGCTTTAATACCTAGGCAGAACAGTTTTAAGCTCAAAATCGGGATTTCACCATTTTAAACATATTTTGACTTCTAGAACTCGGTTTTGGGCGATTCTTTGAGGGGTTTTCACACAAATCAAATGGATAAGTGTTCTTCCACTATAATTAATTATATTTCATGAATTAGTTCTTGTTTTTATCATTTAAATTGTGTTTTGGATTGGGGGAATTGTGGGTTTTGAAAGAAAACTTCTAAAATGTAAAACCATGATTTAAAAGACCAAATGTTATCGGAATTGGATAAATTTAGTATGGGTGAACTCGTATCAGAATGAGTAATCAGAAATTGTAAAATTTGTCGGGTTCCGAGGTGCGGGCCCGAGGGTCGATTTTTGGGTCTATTTTCATAATTTTGTAAAGATTGGAACTTTATTATTCGGAATCGTCCCTTATACGTTTTATATGTAATTTGAAGTTGTTTTAGTTGATATTGAGGCGTCTGGAGGTCTTTCCGCCCAAGAAGACTATTTTTGAGTACCGGGTTATCGTCTTTGAGGTAAGTATCTTGCCTAACCTTGTGTGGGGGAACTACCCCTTAGGATTGAGTCTTCTATGTTGATTGTAGTCCGCGTACACGAGGTGACGAGTGCGTACTCGGACTTATTTGCAAATAGATTGCCTTTTAGGATTTTAGGTCCTTATGTTCCCCGCGTATGAATTGAAAATTGTTATATCTGACTCCTTGAATTCTAGTTTCATCTCTTCCTGCTCAAATTAGAAGTTATTGCTTAGCGTTTCCTTTGTTTCCTATTTGTTCTTAATGGACTTAAATGCAGATTTTGCCTTTCCTACCGTTATGCTATATCTTCCTTCATACACTGCTTATTTGACTAAAACTAGTATGATCTCGCCCTATAATTATTTAACAGTAATTGAAATATCTATATATTGGTGTCAAGCATGCCCGTGAGTCGTACATGGTGATTTAAATGATTCTCCCTTAAGTGCCACTTGGGTTTAGTTGATGAACGTCCATGTTGATGATATTTCTTTGGTGTTGCCTATCTATTGAGCATTCGTTCAAGCTGAGTTTATTCGGTGAAGCTAATTGTCTAAGTGAGATTGGTTATAGCTGATTCCCTTGCCGGGATGAATTGGTTTCTTTTGTTGTGAACTTGAATATATAGAATCGTTGCTATAATTGCCTTGTTTTCCCCTCGTTATGCTGTTCTCTTTGTGCTTGGCATTCCTTTCAGTGGATACATCTTACGAGTGAGTTTTTGCCATTCCTGTGATTCAAGTCTTTGTATTGATTTGCCCATCGCACCTTGCATTCGGTCTTTGTTTCTTTTGCGCCTTTTGTGGCAATGTATATTGTTTTTGTCGCATTCTGGTTGTTCTCTTCAGTGGCTGCATTGTATATTTAAATTGGGACTGCGGATGAAATTCCGGGAGCTTTCCCCCTGTACTGCATTGCATATTTAATTTGGGACTACGGACGAGATTCCGGGAGCTTTCCCCCTTTACTGCATCGCATATTTAAATTGGGACTACAGACGTATTCCGGGAGCTTTCCCTCTCTACTGCATTGCATGACAAATTCTGAGTTACGGACTGAGTTCCGATGGTTTTATCATTGAGGAGATCTGGATCAAAAGATATATATATATATATATATATATATATATATATATATATATATATATATATATATATATGTATATTGAAAAGTATAGTTGAAAAGTAATTATCTCCTGGAAAAGTTAATTCTGAAGGACTTCTATTTCGAAAGTATATTTGAAAAGTAATTGTCTTGCAGAAAAACGATATTTGAAAGAGCAGTATTTGGAAAAGTATATTTGAACACCACGTATTTTGAAGTGACTACGTTTTAAAGATTTCTCTTTATTAAAATATACAAATATACATTCAGAAAAAGTATGTTTCAAAGAAGAAATTTCTCTATTCCGAAATGATTATATCTTTAAAGCTTTCGAAATAAACTCACAATTTAAAGGTTTTCACTCGAAGGTTTGACCAACTTTATTGAGTTTATTGGCTAAGGCCTTATGTGAATAAATTGATGCAGTGCTGAGTTGTTAGTGTTCTATTGGGTTGTGATTCCCGACATTTGGCTAGCATTCTTTCCATTCTCTTTGCGTATTTCTATTACGCTGTCCGTTGATCGTAATTGCTGAATTTTCTTCCGTATTATTCTATCGTATCGTTAATTATAGCGAAAAATCTTTAGATAGATATTATGTTTCAGCCATTTTACATTGATGTGTTTTTACTTATTAGACCAATGGTGTCTTGACTAGTCCTCGTCACTACTTCACCGAGGTTAGTCTTGATACTTACTAGGCACCGCTGTGGTGTGCTCATACTACTCTTCTGCGCATTTTCGTGTGCAGATCCAGGTAATTATTGTTACTAGCTGCGTGGATCGTTGATGAGGAGACTCAAGGTAAACCTGCTGCTGCGTTCGCAGGCTTCAGAGTCACCTTCCTGTTTATGTCAACTGTACTTATTATTTCTAGACATTTGTATTTAGATTCGGTAGAAAGATTTCGTAGAGCTTATGACTTGTATTTATCGGCTTCTGTCAAGATTTCTATATCGAGACGGTTCCCTTTTTTTATTGTTGTTGTTCAATGAAAATGTTAGGCTTACCTAGTCCCTAAGACTAGGTGCCATCACGATACCCAATGGAGGGAAATTTGGGTCGTGACAGCCGAGGTTAGGCTCGACACTTACTCAGTACATGGGGTCGGTTGTACTGATGCTACACCTACACTTCTTTATGTTGTGATGATCTCGGTACCGAACCGTGTGGACACTGATTGAGGAGGCTTCCTTCAGTCCACCAGGCGACACTGAGGTAGTCCTGCAGGCATCTGCAGGCCTTGGCGTCACCTCCTATCTCTCTTCTTTTCCTGTCTTTATGTATTTCTGAGACAATAGTACCTTGTTTATTCAGACCTTTATTTGTAGTAATCGTAGACAATCCGGAAATTGTGACACCAGATTTTGGGAGTTGTCTTTAAGGATTTTGTAATACTATTTAATTAAGTTGTTAGATTTCACTTCTTCCGCATTCTTATTTCTATTTGTTCTTGTATATCACTTTTAAATGCTAAATAATAAAGGAACATATTAAAATAACCAGTGACGTTGGCTTGTCTAGCGGGTTCAACGTTAGACGCCATCACGGTCCCGACGGTGGGATTTCGGGTCGTGACATGTTCTTCTTTTTTTATTGTTTCATAACACGTTATCAGCACGAGATTCTAACCAATTGAGTAGAAGCTTTGGGATTGAGCATAATGATTGTCAATTGTTCCATGAACTTCCTTCATGATAAAATTCTTGATTTAAGGTAAGTATTTTACTTTATTTTTCTGTTTTAAATTCTTGAAATTCTATAATTTGATTTTAATTACAAGCAAAGATAATAAGCTTTGATTATAACTCTAATAGAGTTTGCAAGAAATTATAACCACACGAAGTGGTAAAATTTCTATGCCTTGCCATGATCAAATTCATGTATGATTGTGGGCAAAGAGGTGGAAACTCATCCCATTGAATTTGCTTCATTCCCATTCCCCTTAAGAGAATGTGATAGAAATATATGATAAGTCTGAAAAAAAGACAAATTATTACCGTGAAGGTATCAATGGATGTGGACGTGGCAATAGACGAAATTATAATCGTCATCATCATTATGATAATGAGAATAATAAGGATTCTCAAAATAATCTTTCACTCTGTGGAAGTATTATTTGTCATCGATTTGACATGAGATTTTGTAAAGCACATATATATGATTATGGTATATTCATGATGTGAAGGTGACAACATCTGATTTACGAATAAATATTCATTCTTCGAAGAATATGAACGTGCTAGTGGTAATGAATATACTACACTCATCTCTAGAAGGGGTTTTGAGATGAAATAAGAAAATAATGTCATTATTAGGCATGAATGGTCATTGGTCACATACCTATTGGACGCCAAAATATTTTGGTAATGTGATTACTAAAGGATAACAGTAATGCAAGAAATAGATCTTGCATATAATTTTGACCATGACTTATAACTTTCTCCTTAAAAGTTTATTCACCATATAGATGTTGATGAATATGTGGTAGTACAAAATTAGTTAAGAGCTCTCGAAGAGCCAATTATTACTATTTTGGAGGAATACTATTGACTATCATGTCAATTAATTGTGTCGTAGTAAGTCTCAAAGAAACTTATCGAGTTTCTAAAGTATTTGCGAAAGCGGTTGGTTATATTGAGGCTATAAATAAATGAAAGATTCAATATCTTCTATTTCTACAACTTGTAGCGGGTAATATGTATGTGAAAAGTTACCTGCTTTATTCACCATCTTGTACTACACAAATAAAAGAATACCACAATAAAGTGGATTTATTGATATAAAAACCCATATCATAATAAACTTGGAGTTTATTGATAATTGAACACACCATGGTGTAAATCTGAACTTTATCAATATTGATAATTTATCCAATTGTCATAATTTGCTTAGCCATATCAATTTAAGTATGATGTGCAAAAATGAAAGAGAATTCACATGGGTAAATATTAAAGAACTAGAAAGTTCTTTATGAATTCTCTTATGTTGCTTGTTCTCGTTAATTGATAGACCAACTAAAATTGGGATTGTATCCCATGAATTCTGGGATTTATCAAAGGTGAATATGGGCCCATTAACCTATCATGCATACCACATAAGATGCATCTATGAGATGGTTACATATGTGATTATTATTAAAACGCAACCCGGTGTTTGCGAGGTAACTTGCTCAATGGTGTGTGCAATCACTTTCATGTATCTTATATGTCTGGCATGACAAGAAAACTTGATGCAAATATAAAGTCTATTTATATGGCTTATATGACTTAACTTATATGACAATCCCTGAAGGATATTGCTTAAAGCATATAGATTTCTTGGTCATGAAGTACCACATCCTAAGTGCAATTTGTGCATATTTGTATATTGCTATAACTATAAGTATGATAATGTAATAGCGAGCATTTTCAAGGTGCAACATATTCATTGAAGTTAATATGGATGATTTATTCATCAAATCTCTGGTGACGTCAACCTTCAAGAAGCTAGTGCACAAGATTGGGATGCGAAGACTCAAGGATGTGAATTGATGCTCTCATCAGGGGGAGTTAATGCGCGTTGCACTCTTTTTCCTTTACAAGGTTTTGTCCCACTGGGTATTCCTTGCAAGGTTTTTAACGAGGCAACCAAAAGGCGTATTTCTAAACATGTGTACTCTTTTTCCTTTTCTAGAATTTTTTCCCACTGGGTTTTATTTTAGTTAAGGTTTTAACAAGGTATATTATTTGTTGAATAGACATTTAAGGGGGAGTGTTTAAAATAGAATTCTATTTAAGGTGAATTTCTATATTTGAGAGAGATCTTAGGGATTTTACTTGGTGTCTAAGTCACTCTTTCCCTATAAATAGAGGGTTCCTATTCCACCCAAAATTCAATAAGATTAATGGAAATCATGGGTTTAGAGTAAAACCTAGGGTTTTGATAAAAATAAGATTTAATCAAGGAATTTGTTATGAAATCATGCAAAAACCATATATTATTGATCCTTAGGTTATGGGTAACAACTTCCCTTGAGAATTTCCGGAATTCAAACATGTGGGCCCGGAGGTACATTTTAGGATTTTGCAAACTAGGTTGAGATAACCATTTAAATAGGAGAATTTTGGACTTTTGAACATAGATTGATTTATTTATATAATGTTTGGCTAGTTTCAAGTTATTGGGCGACGAATTTGGATATTCGGGAGCATTCTTGACCCGGGAAGTAGGCTTGAAACGAGGTAAGTCTCCTTTATAATATTGTAAGAGGGAAGTGCCCTCGTAGATGAAATAACGAATTATGTGCTACTATTTGTGGGGGATACGCACGCACGAAGTGAGAAGAGTCCGTGTGTAGCTACTATTATATCTATGTCGGGGAGTTTAGGATCCACAAGCATGCTTTGCGTGCCGTATTTGAAATCTTAAAGATAAATTTGGATTGCCTAAGATCATCGAATTATTAAGCGAACATCTAAAAAGGTTACATTTCACCATTTAAATTATTGGTTTTCCCTTGTAAGAATATGTAACGACCCGACCGGTTGTTTTTCGTATTAGGACCCCGTTTCCCTAAATGAAACATCCCATAGAGGCTTCTCGTGATTTATGACTTGCGGGGACGGGTGTTTTGGGATTTGGAAGTGTTTAGAGTGCTATAGGAACACTTGGTTCCTTAAGGTTGGCCTATTTGGCCAAGTTTGACTTCGGCCAACATTTTGAGCAAACGACCTCGGAATCAAGTTTTGACAGCTCCAATAGCTTCGTAGGATGATATCGTACTTGGGCGTATGTTCGGAACGGGTTTTCGATTACCCGAGAGCATTTCAGCGCCCAATAAGGAAATTTGGATTTCCTTAAGTTTGAAATTTGGGTTGGAACGTGATTTTGTGTTATCGAGGTCCGAATGGAATTCCGAGATCCGGAATAATTCTGTTAGTTCATTTATGACTTGCCTGCAAAATTTGAGTTCATTCCGAGTAAAATAGGCCGGTGCGGCGCATTGAAATGAATTCTAGAACTTTAAGTTCAAAGTGTTGATTCAATTTGGTTTTGGGGTCAAATTCTGAGTTTCGTTATTGTTTTTCCCGTTCCGGAAGTTCGAGCGAGTCCGTATCATGAATACAGACTTGCCAGTGCCTTTGGACAGGGTCCCGAGGGGCTCGATTGAGTTTTGGAACCCCGGGAGCTAAGTTTAAAAAACAATATTTTTGCTGTCTAGTTTCCTTCTTCGCGATCGCGGAAGGGGGGCCGCGTTCGCGGAGAAGGAATTGGGCTGGGCTGCTGAATGCTCTTCGTGTTCGCAAGAAACTCTCCACGATCGCGGAAGGTCGGGTCTCTGACCATCGTGATCGCATCCCTGTCTCCGCGTTCGCGATGGTCTGGATCCCTGGCCTTTTCGATCGCAACCTCGCCTCTGCATTCGCGTAGAGGTGGGACGGGACCAGACACGTTTACTCTTCGCGATTGAAGGATCTCCTTCGTGTTCGCAGAGGTCTGGCCAGTTGGCCTTCGCGATCGCGTGCCCCTGTTCGCGATCGCGATGAAGGGAAATCTGGGCAGGTTAGTTTATATACGGGATTCTAGTCATATCCCCCATTTTCATCTTCTTCCTTGAGTCATTTAAGAGCTTCCAAGAGGGCCATTCAACCTAGTACTTGAGGTAAGTAAATTCCTTATTAACACTAGTTTCAAACATCAATTACTAGTTGAACTCTCTAATAAATTATCAAAAATAATGAATTTGGGTAGTAAATTTAGGGGTCTTGAGGAATTTGCGAATTTTCCGTTTAAGGCCATGAATTCAAGTAGAAATCACATATTACTGATCGGAATACGAGCGCGTGGGCCCGGGGTTGAAATTTAGAAATTTTTCAAGAATGTTGAATTTTGGGATAAATAGGATAATTTGTCTTCTTTAAGCATGAATTGATGTAATTGTACTATATTTGGCTAGTTGCGAGTCCTCGAGGGTAGAGTTCGGAGTTTCGGGCGCATCCTTGATCCGAGGGGTAGTTTCGACACGAGGTGAGTCTCCTTTCTAACATTGTAAGAGGGAATTGTCCCCATAGGTACTATGTTTTCTATGTGTACTTGTTTGGGGGCTACGTACGCACCAAGTGACGAGAGTCCATACGTGGCGGCTATTACTGTTATGTCCGGGTAGTTAGGTCCACAGGGTGCCTTGTATTTTTCCTGGTATTGGCATATATGTTATAAACTCATATTGTGTGTAGTAGTGTTTTCCTCTAATGATTTCATGTCATTGGGACTTGAAAGGTATTTATACGTATATGGGATCGGGCCGTACGCCACGGCGGGTTTGATAGTATTTGTACACATATGGGATCGGACCGTACGCCACGGCGGGTTGAGAGGCACTTGTATATACATATGGGATCGGTCCGTACGCCACGGCAGGTGTGAGAGATACCAGTACCACATATGGGAGCGGGCCGTACGCCACGGCGGATTTAAGATATGATCATTTTGTGGTTTAGTCCGTTGTCCTATCCTTGAGTGTGCATTGTTGATCAATTTCAGTAGTTATTTCGATTCCTGCACTTGATATGTATTTGCTGCTTATTTCTTACATGCCTACTATTTTCTCCTTATATCCTGTCATGTATTTACTATTTTATGAGACCTTAGTGAGTGTCAAGTCGACTTCTCGTCACTACTTCTTCGAGATTAGACTGGATACTCACTGGGTACATATTTATTTATGTACTCATGCTACACTTCTGTACTTAATTGTACAGGTTCTAAGGCTGGTGCATCTGGTTATCAGACCGGAGCTAGGTACTGACTAGAGCGGACTTGACTTCACGGTGAGCTTCTCCTCCTGACGATCCCTGGCAGCACCATGAAGTTTTCCTCTGTTGTTTTCCCTTCTATTTCATTCAGACAATGGGATTGTATATATTATCTTTTGGTTATTGTGTAGTATGTCTCTGACACTCGTGACACTAGTTCCTGGCACACCCGTAGTGGTCATTTATGGGGTATTGGGCTGTACCTATGTATGCCCGTCTTTGGCCCATGCTTCTTTACAACTATTTTATTTACCATTGAGTTATCATACTTAGATATCATGTTTACATTTGTTACAATTTGCTAACAGTTGAACTACCTAATCATATGAAAGGGGTAACACTTAGTGAAATTCATGTTGGCTTGCCTAACCCCGCAGTTGGGCGCCATCACGACCTGAGTTAGGATTTGGGTCGTGACAACGTGGTATCAGAGCTCTAGGTTCATATAACTCACCAGTCATGGGCTGACCCAGTAGAGTCTTTTAGATCGGTATGGAGACATCTGTACTTATCTTTAAGAGGCTATTGGGTGTTAAGAAACTTCTCTTCATTCATATCCTATCGTGTAATCGATGTTGTATTCAAACTTTTTCTTCTATTCTCTCACAGATGGTGAGGACCCTATCCTTGAGGAGCAGGACGAGGTACCCCCAGTAGCTTCTGCTCCAGTAGATTTTATGACGGCGCCGGGCTTCCAGAAGGTCATGGGCCGTATGATGAGATTCATGGACACCATGTCCCAGGATGGCCTATTTCCAGCAGATCCTTCCACTTATCAGGCGGGAGGGGGAGTCCAGACCCCTACCGCTCAGGCCGCAGGACAAGCAGCAGCCGCACACCATATCCCAGGTACACCGCCCGTGGGTGGGGTTCAGTTGGTAGTAGCAGCACCAGAGCCCAGGCCAGTTGCAGAGGGTGACCAGCAGAAGATGTTGGATAGATGGACCCGACTACACCCTCAGTCTTCGGGGGTGAGCAAAGTGAGGATGCCCAGGACTTCATCGGTAGGTGCAGGGACATACTGCACAACATGAGGATCTTAGAGTCTCATGAGGTCGACTTCACCACATTTCAGTTAGAGGGCAGAGCTCGCAGGTGGTGGCATTCCTATATACTCAGCAGGCCAGCAGGTTCTCCTCAGGTTACTTGGGAGCAGTTTACTCAGATGTTCTTGGATAGGTATATTCCACCCTTAGAGAGGGAAGAGTTGCGTCGTCAGTTCGAGCAGCTTGAACAGGGGCAGATGGCGGTGACAGATTATGAGGCCAGATTTTCAGAGCTATCACGCCATGCACTTATGATACTGCCTACTGATGCCGAGAAGGTGCATCGCTTTGTGGCAGGATTACATCCAGGTATTATGGCCACCATGGCCCGAGAGGTGGAGATGGGTACCCCTTACCAGCTTGTGGTCGATATAGCTCGACGGATTCAGGGATATCGGTTGAGGAGTAGGGATTAGGGTCAGTAGGGTCAGCAGGGTCAGCAATACAAGAGGGCTAGGTTCTCAGGAGATTTCAGGGATGCTCCAACTAGGAGCAGGGGTCAGTTTTGGGGGCGGTCAGTCCAGCAGACCTTCATATTCAACACCTCCACTACCTCCCCGTGGTGTTCCAGTGAGGCCCCAGTTCAGTGCCATACCAGAGCGCTCCTACCGTCCTTTAGCCATCTAGAATTCACCCGGTGGTTACTCCAGTCGCCAGAGATCCTCCGATTCTTATTTTAGTGATATGCCAGAGGGTTCATACCGCTCCCCGGCCATTCAGGACTCTTCTTTGGGGCATCAGGGTATGATATCTGGGGTTTGTTATGGGTGTGGGGAGTCAGGTCATATGAAGAGGTATTGTCCTAAGCTTCGGGGCAAATCAGTGCAGCAGGGTTACCAGCCTATGGGTTCAGCACTAGAAGTCCGGCCACCTAGGGGTGGGGGACAGGTCGGCAGGGGTCGTCCTAGAGGGGGAGGCCAGTCAGGAGGGGGTCAGCCAGCTCCTGTTCACTCTGGGGGAGCTCAGCCTTTGGGTGCTACAACCAGATTTTGTGCTATTCCATCCAGATCAGATGCAGTGGCCTCAGACATTACAGGTATTATTTCAGTATGTGGTAGAGAGGATTCAGTATGTGGTAGAGAGGCTTCAGTATGTGGTAGAGAGGCTTCAGTATTATTTGATCCAGGGTCCACATATTTATATGTTTCAGCACTATTTGCTAATTTTCTGTATGTTCCTCATGAGTCCCTAGGTTCTCCTTTATATGTGTCCACTCTTGTGGGCGATTCGGTGGTGGTATACTTGGTCTACCGGTCTTGTGTTATCACATTCTGCGGATTAGAGACCAGAGCTAACCTTTTATTGCTCGACATGGTCGATTTCGAGGTTATTTTGGGTATGGATTGGCTATCTCCTTATCATGATGTGTTGGATTGACATGCCAAGATAGTTACTCTAGTCATGCCTGAGTCGCTGAGGTTGGAGTGGAGAGGTTCTTCGGTCAGTGCATCCAGCCGGGTCATTTCCCTTATGAAGGCTCGGCATATGGTTGAGAAGGGTTGTTTGGCGTACCTTGCGTATATGCGAGACACCACCCCCGAGTTCCCTACCATCGATTCATTGACTGTAGTTCGAGATTCTCCAGATATATTCCCTTCAGACCTTCCAGGCATGCCTCCAGAACGAGACATTGATTTCTGTATTGATTTGGCTCCAGATACTCAACCTATTTCCATTCCCCCGTACCGTTGGATCCTAAGGAGCTGAAAGAGAAGCTTGAGGAGTTGTTATCTAAGGGGTTCATCAGGACGAGTGTGTCGCCATGGGGTGCTCCAGTCTTATTTGTGAAGAAGAAGGCTGGGACTATGCAGATGTGCATTGATTACCGCCAGTTGAATAAGGTGACCATCAAGAACAAGTATCCCTTGTCGCGCATTGATGATTTTTTTGACCAATTGCAGGGTGCTCGTGTGTTTTCTAAGATTGATCTGAGATCGGGTTTCCATCAGTTGAAGATTCGGGCTTCAGATGTTCCAAAGACTGCATTTCGTACCATATATGGACATTACGAGTTCCTGGTGATGTCCTTTGGCTTGACTAATGCCCCAACATCGTTCATGGACTTGATAAATAGAATATTCAGGCCGTATATTGATTCCTTCGTCATTGTCTTCATTGATGACATCTTGATTTACTCGCGGAGCCTAGGTGAGCACGAGCAGCATTTGAGAGTTGTGCTTCAGACCTGCGAGAGCAGAAGCTATATGCTAAGTTCTCCAAGTGCGAGTTCTAGTTAGAGTCTGTGGAATTTTTGGGGCATGTGGTATCCGGAGAGGGTATCAAGGTTGATCCTCAGAAGATCGAGGCAGTTCAGAGTTGGCCGCGTCCTACTTCAGCTACGGAGATCAGGATCTTTCTGGGCCTAGCAGGATACTATCGCCGATTCGTCGAGGGATTCTCTTCTATTGCATCTCCATTGACTAGATTGACTCAGAAAAATGCCCCATTTTGGTGGTCCGACGAGTGTGAGGTGAGCTTTCAGAAGCTCAAGTCAGCATTGACCTCAGCACCAGTTTTGACATTGCCTTCCGGTTATGGGATGTATACTGTGTATTGCGACGCTTCACGCGTCGGGTTGGGATTTGTGTTGATGCAGGAGGAGAGATTTATTGCTTATGCTTCATGCCAGTTGAAGGTTCATGAGAAAAATTACCCTGTGCACGACTTGGAGTTGGCGGCGATTGTTCATGCCTTTAAGATTTGGAGGCGCTACTTGTATGGTGTGTCTTGTGAGGTTTATACCGATCATCGCAGTTTGCAACACTTGTTGAAGTAGAGGGATCTTAATTTGAGTTAGTGCAGGTGGCTTGAGTTGTTGAAGGACTATGATATCACTATTCTGTATCACCCCGGGCAAGGCAAATATGGTAGCAGATGCTCTGAGCAGGAGGGCAGAGAGTATGGGTATCTTGGCCTACATTGCAGCTGAGGAGAGACCCCTAGCCTTGGACATTCAATCCCTGGCCAATCGTCTCGTGAGATTAGACCTTTCGGAGCCTCGTCGAGTTCTAGCTCATGTGGTTGCTCAGTCTTCATTGTTGGGAGAGATTAAGGCTCGACAGTTCGATGATCCGTGTTTGGCAGAGCTCAGGGAGACAGTGGTCCAGGGCAGGGCCAAGGAGGTTACCTTGGGCGAGGATGGTGTTATGAGACTCCAGGGCTGTTTGTGTGTTCTTGATGTTGACGGCCTGAGGGAGAGGATTCTAGCGGAGGCGCACATTTCTCGGTATTCTATTCATCCAGGAGCGACAAAGATGTATCGTGATTTGAAGCAGCATTACTGGTGGAGGCGAATGAAGAAGGACATTGTGCAGTATGTGGCTAGGTGTCTTAATTGTCAGTAGGTTAAGTACGAGCATCAGAGGTCAGGAGGCCTACTTCAGCAGATGCCCATTCCTGAGTGGAAGTGGGAGCGCATCACTATGGACTTCGTGGTTGGGTTGCATCGGACTTTGCGGAAGGTTGACGCGAATTGGGTCATTGTGGATAGATTGACCAAATCGGCGCATTTCATTCCTGTGGCTACTACTTACACTTCTGAGAGGCTAGCCCAGATCTACATTCGGAGATAGTCAGGTTTCACGGTGTGCCGGTGTCCATCATATCAGACCGAGGTCCTCAGTTCACCTCGCACTTCTGGAGAGCATTGCACATGAGATGGGCACTCAGATAGATCTTAGCTCAGCATTTCACCCTCAGACTGACGGTCAGTCGGAGCGTACAATTCATATATTTGAGGACATGCTCAGGGCTTGTGTGATTTATTTCGGGGGCCAGTGGGACCAGTTCTTGCCTTTGGCGGAATTTGCGTACAATAATAGTTATCAGTCCAGCATCGAGATGGCTCCATTTAAGGCATTGTATGGTCGGCAATGTCGTTCTCCTATCGGGTGGTTTGAGACTGGCGAGGGTAAGATATGGGAGAGATCTAGTGAGAGATGCTTTGGAGAGGGTGAAGGTAATTTAGGAGAGGCTCCGCACAACACAGTCCAGACAGAAGAGTTACGCGGATCAGAGGGCGCGTGATGTAGCATTTATGGAGAGAGATAAGGTCCTGCTGAAGGTTTCGCTGATGAAGGGCATCATGAGATTCGTGAAGACCTCCTGCCTTGTCGTGAGTTCATCCGGTCTTTCATGTATCCATGCTCCAGAGGTATCACGCCGACTTCTCTCACGTGGTTGATTACAACACTATTCAGTTGGATGAGAAGTTGGGCTACGAGGAGGAGCCAGTTGCTATTATTGATAGGCAGGACCGCCAGTTGAGGTCCAAGAGAGTTTCTGCGGTAAAGGTCCAGTGGAGGGGCCAACCAGCTGAGGAGGCGACTTGGGATTCCGAGGAGGACATGCACATCAAATATCCACAACTATTCAGCACTCCAGGTACGATTCTAGACCCTTTCGAGGACGAATGTTTGTTTAAGAGGGGGAGAACGTAACGACCCGACCGGTCGTTTTGCGTATTAGGACCCCGTTCCCATAAATGAAACATCCCATAGCGGCTTCTCGTGATTTATGACTTGCGGGGATGGGTGGTTTGGGATTTGGAAGTGTTTAGAGTGCTATAGGAACACTTGGTTCCTTAAGGTTGGCCTATTTGGCCAAGTTTGACTTCGGTCAACATTTTGAGCAAACGACCTCGGAATTGAGTTTTGACAGCTCGAGTAGCTTCGTATGATGATATCGGACTTGGGCGTATGTTCGGAATGGGTTTTTGATGACTCGGGAGCATTTCGGGGCACAATAAGGAAATCGGGATTTCCTTAAGTTTGAAATTTGAGTTGGAACGTGATTTTGTGTTATCGAGGTCCGAATGGAATTCTGAGATCGAGAATAGTTATGTTAGGTCATTTATGACTTGCCTGCAAAATTAGAAGTCAATCCGAATAGTATAGGTCGGTTCGGCACATTGAAATGAATTCTAGATCTTTAAGTTCAAAATGTTGACTCAATTTGGTTTTGGGGTCAAATTCTGAGTTTCGTTGATGTTTTTCACGTTCCGGAAGTTTGAGCGAGTCTGTATCATGAATACATACTTGCCAGTGCCTTTGGAACGGGTCCCGAGGGGCTCGGGTGAGTTTTGGACCCCCGGGAGCTAAGTTGAAATAACCAGATTTTTACTGTCTGGTTTCCTTCTTCGCGATCGCGGAAGGGGCGCCGCGTTCGCGGAGAAGGAATTGAGCTGGGCTACTTAATGCTCTTTCCGCTTGCAGGAAACTCTCCGCGATCGTGGAAGGTCGGGTCCCTGAACTTCGCAATCACATCCCAGTCTCCGCGTTCGCGATGGCCTGGATCCCTGGCCTTCGCGATCGCAGCCTCGCCTCCGCGTTAGCATAGAGATGGGATGGGACCAGGCCCGTTTACTCGTCCCGATCGCAGGATCTCCTCCGCGTTCGCAGAGGTCTGGAATATGGGCAGGTTAGTTTATATACAGGATTCTAGTCATATCCCCCATTTTCATCTTCTTCCTCGAGTCATTTAAGAGCTTCCAAGAGGGCCATTCAACCTAGGACTTGAGGTAAGTAGATTCCTTATTAACACTAGTTTCAAACATCAATTACTAGTTGAGCTCTCTAATAAATTATCAAAAATAATGAATTTGGGTAGTAAATTTAAGGGTCTTGAGGAATTTGCGAATTTTCCGTTTAAGGCCATGAAATCAAGTAGAAATCACATATTAATGATCCTTAGTCTATGGGCGAGTGATTACTTCGAGAATTTTCGGAATTTGAGCGCATGGGCCCGGGGTTGAAATTTAGAAATTCTTCAAGAATGTTGAATTTTGGGATACATAGGATAATTTGTCTTCTTTAAGCATGAATTGATGTAATTGTACTATATTTGGCTAGTTGTGAGTCCTCGAGGGTAGAGTTCGGAGTTTCGGGCGCATCCTTGATCCGAGGGGTAGTTTCGACACGAGGTGAGTCTCCTTTCTAACATTGTAAGAGGGAATTGTCCCCATAGGTACTATGTTTTCTATGTGTACTTGTTTGGGGGCTACGTACGCACCAAGTGACGAGAGTCCGTACGTGGCGGCTATTACTGTTATGTCCGGGTAGTTAGGTCCACTGCATGCCTTGTATTCTTCCTGGTATTGGCATATATGTTATAAACTCATGTTGTGTGTAGTAGTGTTTTCCTCTGATGATTTCATGGCATTGGGACTTGAAAGGTATTTATACGTATATGGGATCGGGCTGTACGCCACGGCGGGTTTGATATTATTTGTACACATATGGGATCGGGTAGTACGCCACGGAGGGTTGAGAGGCACTTGTATATACATATGGGATCGGGCCGTATGCCACGACATGTGTGAGAGGCAACAATAACACATATGGGAGCGGGCCGTACGCCACGACGAATTTAAGATATTATCATTTTGTGGTTCAGTCCGTTGTCCTATCCTTGAGTGTGCATTGTTGATCAATTTCAGTAGTTATATGGATTCCTGCATTTGATATGTTTTTGCTGCTTATTTCTTACATGCCCACTATTTTCTCCTTATATCCTGTTATGTATTTACTATGTTATGAGACCTTAGTGAGTGTCAAGTCGACTTCTCGTCACTACTTCTTCGAGATTAGACTGGATACTCACTGGGTACATATTTATTTATGTACTCATGCTGCACTTCTGTACTTAATTGTACAGGTTCTGAGGCTGGTGCATCTGGTTATCAGACCGGAGCTAGTTACTGACTAGAGCGGGCTTGACTTCACGGTGAGCTGCTCCTCCTGACGATCCCTGGCAGCACCATGATGTTTTCTTCTGTTGTTTTCCCGTCTATTTCATTCAGACAGTGGGGTTGTATATATTATCTTTTGGTTATTGTGTAGTACGTCCGTGACACTCGTGACACTAGTTCCTGGCAAACCCGTAGTGGTCATTTATAGGGTATTAAGCTGTATCTATGTATGCCCGTCTTTGGCCCACGCTTCTTTACATATACTTTATTTACCTCTGAGTTATCATACTTAGATATCATGTTTACATTTGTTAAAATTTGATAAAAGTTGAACTACCTAATCATATGAAAGGGGTAACACTTAGTGAAATTCATGTTGGCTTGCCTAACCCCGCAGTTGGGCGCCATCACGACCTGAGTTAGGATTTAGGTCGTGAAAGAATATTCCCTAGTAAATCCCTGATTTATTGTTGAATGCATGTATATATATGAGTACCTGCGTCGCATGTATGATTCACGAGCGGGGTAACTCTATTGTTTATGTTGACCGCGTCGCATGTACGATTCGCGAGCGGTGTAATAGATGCATCTATGGTTTGAGCCGTTCGACCCTTTGGCAGTGCACATTTATTATTTCGTTGCATCGACCGTACGTTCACGGCATGTTATAATTAGTGTTTTTAAGGCTAATGAGTCTGGAATGGAGTCTTGATCCATAAGATGACCCTTTGGGTCATCACATTTCACGGCATGTGATGTGTTTGCTAATTGTTTGGTATTTATGTGGTTATTTAACTGTTAAATATCCTGAAAGGTGAAATTTGTAATATGTACGGTAGGGAATTTGACACATAAAGGTACTTATAATGAAATTTGATGTTCATGTCTTCACTACTTATTCAAATTTGCCATTCTTGCTTAGCCTTATATTTAAAACCTATTATTTTGGCCCTAGTAAGTGTCAAGTCGACCTCTCGGCACTACTTCTTCGAGATTAGACTGAATGCTTACTTAGTACATATTGTTTATATACTCATGATACGCTCTGTACTTAATTGTACTGGTTCTGAGGCAGGTGCATCTGAGTATCAGTCTGGAGCTCATCCTTGATTTCACTTGGTTTGAGGCTTCACGGTGAGCTGCTTCTCCTGATGCTGTTCAACAGCACTCAGGAGTCTCTCTTTTGCTATTCTGCCTATATCTTCTCAGACAGTAGGATAGTTCTTTATTTCTTTTGATTCTACTCTACTAGATGCTTGTAGACTTGTGACAATAGTTCCTGGCACACACATTGGTAGACTATTCTTTTGGTGATGTAATTAATTAAGTTGACTTTTGGTCTTTGTAATTTAATTTCCCTGCTATGTGTTATATTCCATGCGTAGTGGCTAAATTACTTTTGAAATATGAGAAAGATTTAGTAAAAACAAACTAGATTAACTAGATAAATTAGTGTCGGCTTGCCTGACAACGGTGTTGGGCGCCATCGCGACCTGTATTAGGATTTGGATCGTGACACACACCGAGGCCCATCTAGATATATTTAAAAATTTGATGACGGCGGAGAAAGTTCTTAAAGCTGACTTTGAGTATGCTAGTACTAAGGCACGTGCAGCTCGAGTCACTTGCGGTTATACCCTGTTACCTCAAAGGCCGGTGATGGCGAAGAAGATGTGGATTGGATCGAGCAAGACGCCTGCTACGAGGATGAGTATCCCTATGGCGACAATGATAGTGGAGACGGTGCTGCTGGGTCAAGTGGCAAATAATTCTTCTTCTTTTTGTTTGTAAATTTTTTGCACACTTTTGCGTGCGTCTGTACGAGCCCATGTAAGGAATATATTTGAAGTATGAAGTGTTATTTTCCCTTTTCGATAACTGATTATTTTCCTTCTATTCGGGCTTGTATGCTTCTTTCTTTTGTTCGGTCGCTTTAGTCGTAGAAGCTTGGTTTATATGTGTTAAACGAGGTCGAAACAGAATTTAGTTTTGGTCCTGGCCGGGGGCCAGTAAGTGTTTATTCGAACGAGGTAAAATGTAACTAGAGATTAGTTCGAATCGAGTTTGAACGTAACTTAGTTAACTCGAGTGAGGTCGAATATAACTTGTACTTAATTCGAAACGAGGTCAAACGTATCTTAGTTAATTCGAATGAGATCGAATGTAACTTAAACTTAACAATGGACGGGGCCATATTGGTGTTAATTCAAACGAGGTCGAATGTAACCCGTAGTTAATTCTAACGAGGTTGAATTTCAGTTAATTTGAGCGAGGTGGAATGTCAGTTAAGTCGAGCGAGGCCGAATGTAACCTAAACTTAACAAAGGGCAGGGTCTGTTTGGGTGTTAATTCAAACGGGTTCAAATGTAACTCGTAGTTAATTCGAACAAGGTCTAATGTAAGTTAATTCGAGCAAGGTCGAATGTAAGTTAATTCGAGCAAGGTCGAATGACAGTTAATTCGAGCGAGGTCGAATGTCAGTTAATTCAAGCGAGGTTAAATGTAACTTAAACTTAACAATGGTCGGGGGCCGTTAATTCGAATGAGATCGAATGTAACCTGTAGTTAATTTAAGCGAGGTTGAATGTTAGTTAATTCGACCGAGGTTGAATGTAAGTTTTTCTTGATTGATGCAACATTGATTTTGTAACGACCCAACCGGTCGTTTTGCGCATAAGGACCCCGTTCCCCTAAATGAAACTTCCCATAGTGGCTTCTCGTGATTTATGACTTTCGGGGACGGGTGGTTCGGGATTTGGAAGTGTTTAGAATGCTATAGGAACACTTGGTTCCTTAAGATTGGCCTATTTGGCCAAGTTTGACTTCGGTCAATATTTTGAGCAAACGACCTCGGAATCGAATTCTGACAGCTCCAGTAGCTTCGTATGATGATTTCGGACTTGGGCGTATGTTCGGGATGGGTTTTCGATGACCCAGGAGCGTTTCGGCGCCCAATAAGGAAATCAGGATTTCCTTAAGTTTGAAATTTGGTTTAGAACGTGATTTTATGTTATCAAGGTCCGAATTGAATTCCGATATGGGGAATAGTTCCGTTATGTCATTTATGACTTGTCTGTAAAATTTGAAGTCATTTCGAGTAGTATAGGTCGGCACGGCGCATTGAAATGAATTCTAGAACTTGAAGTCCTTAAGTTTGAATCAATTTTGTTTTGGAGTCAAATTCTGAGTTTTGTTGTTGTTTTTCACGTTCCGAAAATTTGAGTGAGTCCGTATCATGAATACAGACTTGCCAGTGCCTTTGGATGGGGTCCCGAGGGGCTCGGGTGAGTTTTGGACCCCTGGGAGCTAAGTTCAAAAAACCAGATTTTTGCTGTCAGGTTTCCTTCTTCGCGATCGCGGAAGGAGGGGGGGGGGCTTCGTGGAGAAGGAATTGGGCTGGGCTGTTGAATGCTCATCGCATTCACAGAAAACACTCTGCGATCGCGGTGGGTCGGGTCCCTGACCTTCGCGATCGCATCCCTGTCTTTGCGTTCGCGATGGTTTGGATCCCTGACCATCGCGATCGCATCCATGTCCTCGCGTTCGCATAGGTGTAGGACGGGCCCAAGCCTGTTTGCTCTTCGCGATCGCAGGATCTCCACCGCGTTCGCGTAGGTCTGGCCAGTTGGCCTTCGCGATCGCGAGCCCCTTTCTGCGTTCGCATTGAAGGGCCTCAGGGACCTGGGCCATTTGGCCTTCGCGATCGCGGGCCCCTTGTCACGATCGCGATGAAGGGGCAGCTAGGCAAATTGTTTTATAAGCGATATTCAAATCATTTCCCCATTCTCTTCTTCTTCCTTGAGAT
Organism: Nicotiana undulata; assembly: GCA_005239495.1. NCBI lineage: Eukaryota > Viridiplantae > Streptophyta > Magnoliopsida > Solanales > Solanaceae > Nicotiana > Nicotiana undulata. Next base: position 20,934 of record ML295334.1, read on the forward strand.
ATTTTAGAGCTCCCAAGAAGGCCATTCAACTTTGTACTTGAGGTAAGTAAATTCTACCATGCTCTTGGTTTAATACTTATATTTCTAATTAAACTAACTATTAAATTAGGAAAAAATCAAGATTTGGGTAGTAAACTAGCGTTCTTGGGAATTCGATGAATTACCCAATTATTTCCATGAATTCAAGTAGAAATCGCATAATTATGATCCTTAGTCTATGTGTGAGTGATTCCTTCGAGAATTTTCGGAATTCGAGCGTGCGGGCCCGGGGTTGAAATTTAGAAATTCTTCAAGAATGATGAATTATGGGATAAATAGGAAATTTTCTCTTCTTTGAGCATGAATTGATGTAATTGTACTATATTTGGCTAGGTGCGAGTCCTCGAGGGTAGAGTTCGGAGTTCGGGCGCATATGTGGTCCGAGGGATAGATTCTTCATGAGGTGAGTCTCCTTTCCAACCTTGTAAAACGGAATTGTCCCCATAAGGTGTTCTATTTGCTGTGTGTAATTGTTTTGGGGGCTATGTATGTACCAAGTGACGAGAGTCCGTACGTGGCGACTATTATTGCTATGTCGGGTAGTTTAGGACTCACAAGCATGACTCTATGTGCCTTATATGTATCTTTGGATGTGTTTTGAGTTTCATATTACCTTAGAAACAAATGTGAAAATGTGGAACTTTACGATTTAAATTCCCAGTTGATCAATCCATGCTGTGAGCATAGCCCTACTGAGTTCAGTGCTATTTCGGCATATATATATATATATATATATATATATATATATATATATATATACATACGTACGTATAAGGGTCAGCACACGATTCGCAGGTATGATTCGCGATCGTGGGAAGCTTTATGGTAATGGTATATAATTGAGTCAGCACACGAGTCGCAGGTATGATTCGCGATCATGGGGAGCTTTGTGATAAATCAGTATAATTGAGTCAGCACTCGAGTTGCAGGTATGATTCGCGATCGAGGGGAGCTTTAAAACTATTCAGTATTTATATATTTCCTTACGACTCTGACCGGTTGTCTTGTCTTTGTGTGCGCATGACCATTTAGTTCTATTTCATTTATATTGGCTAGACAGATACTAGAAAGAGAACAAAATGAACGTTGTTGCTTATTTTCAGTAGTTACCTGGGTTTCCGGTATTTGATATGTATTTGTTGTTTACTGCCTTACCTGCCTACTATATTTCGTCATATCCTATCATATGTTATATTATTGGACATTAGTGAGTGTTAAGTCGATCTCTCGTCACTACTTCTTTGAGGTTAGACGGGATACTCATTGGGTACATATTTATTTATGTACTCATGCTGCACTTCTGTACTTGACTGTACAGGTCGTGAGGATGGTGCATTTGGTTATCAGACCGTAGCTAGGTACTGACTAGAGCAGACTTGACTTCACGGTGAGCTGCTCCTTCTGACGATCCCTGGTAGCACCATGGAGTTTTCCTATGTTGTTTTCCCGTCTATTTCATTCAGACAGTGGGATTTTATATATTATCTTTTGTATATTCAGTTAGTATGCCCGTGACACTCGTGACACAAGTTCCTGGCACACGTAGTGGTTATTTTGGGGGTTTTTGGGCTGTGTATATGTATGTTCGTCTTTTGGCTCACGTATCTTTACAGCTATATCCTTTACCACTGAGTTATCATTTTCAGATATTATGTTTTAAACCTGTTAAGAATTTGTATATGTTGAATAATATAATCAAAAGAGAAAGGGAACACGTAGTGAAATTCATGTTGGCTTGCCTAACCTCGCAGTTGGGCGCCATCACGACCTGAGTTAGGTTTTGGGTCGTGACAACGTGGTATCAGAGCTCTAGGTTCACGTAAGTCTCACAAGTCACGGGCAGACCCAGTAGAGTCTTGCAGATCAGTACAGAGATGTCTGTACTTTTCTTCAGGAGGCTATAGGGTGTTAAGAAACATCTCTTCATTCATATTCTATCATGCAATCGATGATGTACTCAACTTATTCTTCTATTCTCTCACAGATGGTGAGGACGCGTGCATCCGATGTTCCTGATCCGGGATACGCTACTACCCTCGCCGCTCGAGGTCGTGGTAGAGGCAGGGGTAGGGCACTTGCCCGAGGTAGGGGACGAGGGTGTCCCAGAGTTATACCAGTCGCACCACTAGAGGACCCTATCATTGAGGAGTAGGACGAGGTGCCTCCAGTATCTCCTGCTCCAGTAGATTTTATGACGGCACCGGGCTTCCAGGACGTCATGGGCCGTATGATGAGATTCATGGACACCATGTCCCAGGTTGGCCTATTTCCAGCAGATCCTGCCACTTCTCAGGCGGGAGGGGGAGTCCATACCCCTACCGCTCAGGCCACAGGACAGGCAGCAGCAACATACCATACTCCGGGTACACCGCCCGTGGGTGGGGTCTAGCCTGTGGTAGCAGCACCAGATCCTAGGCCAGTTGCAGAGGGTGACCAGCAGAAGATGTTGGATAGATGGACTCGACTACTCCCTCTAGTCTTCGGGGGAGAGCGAGGTGAGGATGCCCAGGACTTCATCGACAGGTGCAGGGACAAAATGCACAACATGAGGATCTTGGAGTCGCATGGGGTAGACTTCACCATACTTCAGCTAGGGGCAGAGGTTAGTTTGGGGGCGGTCAGTCCAGCAGGCCTTCATATTCAGCACCTCCACTACCTCCCCGAGGTGTTCTAGTGAGGCCTCAGTTCAGTGCCATGCCAGAGCGCTCCTACCGTCGTCCAGGCATCCAGAGTTCACCCAGTGGTTACTCCAGTCGCCAGAGATCCTCCGGTTCTTATTTGAGTGCTATGCCAGAGTGTTCACACAGCACTCCGGCCATTCGGGACTCTTCTTCTTCTGGACAACAGGATATGCCACATGTGAGATGCTACGAGTGCGGTGATTTAGTCCATGTGCAGAGGGATTGTCCCAGGTATCGGGGCAAGGCGGTGCAGTAGGGTTATCAGCCTATGAGTTCAGCACCAACAATTCGGCCGCCCAGAGGTGGGGGACAGGTCGGTAGGGGTCGTCCTAGTGGGGGAGGCCAGTCAGGAGGGGGTCAGCCAGCTCCTGTTCACTCTGGGGGAGCTCAGTCTTCAGGTGCTACAGCCAGATTTTATGCAATTTCGGCCAGATCAGATGCAGTGGCCTTAGACGCCGTGATCACAGGTATTATTTCAGTATGTGGTACAGAGGCTTCAGTATTATTTGATCCAGGATCCATATATTCATATGTTTCAGTACTATTTGCTCATTTTCTAGATGTCCCTCGTGAGTCCTTGGGTTCTCCTTTGTATGTGTCCACTCCTGTGGGCGATTCTGTGGTGGTAGACCAGGTCTATCGGTCTTGTGTGATCACATTCTGCGGGCTGGAGACCAGAGCTGACCTTTTATTGCTCGACATGGTTGATTTCGAGGTTATTTTGGGCATGGATTGGCTATCTCCTTATCATGTTGTGTTGGATTGCCATGCCAAGACAGTTACTTTAGCCATGCCTGAGTCGCCTAGGTTAGAGTGGAGGGGTTCGTCAGTTAGTGCCTCCAGCCGGGTCATTTCCTTCATGAAGGCTCGACATATGGTCGAGAATGGTTGTTTGGCTTACCTTGCTTATGTGCGGGACACCATCGTCGGGTCCCCGACTATTGATTTAGTGCCTGTTGTTCGAGAGTTTCTAGATGTATTTCCTTCAGACCTTCCCGGCATGCCTCCAGATCGAGACATTGATTTTTGTATTGATTTGGCTCCAGATACTCAGCCTATTCCCATTCCCCCGTCTCGTATGGCTCCTAAGGAGATGAATGAGTTGAAGGAGCAGTTTAAGGAGTTGTTAGCTAATGGGTTCATCAGGCCTAGTGTATCGCCGTGGGGTGCTCCAGTCCTATTTGTGAAGAAGAAGGATAGGTCTATGCGGATGTGTATTGATTACCACTAGTTGAATAAGGTGACCATCAAGAACAAGTATCCTCTGCCACGCATTGATGATTTGTTTGAACAGTTGTAGGGTGCTCATGTGTTCTCGAAGATTGATTTGACATCGGGTTATCATCAATTGAAGATTCGGGCTTCAGATGTCTCGAAGACTGCATTTCGTACCAGATATGGCCATTATGAGTTCCTAGTGATGTCCTTTGGCTTGACTAATGCCCAACAACATTCATGGACTTGATGAATAAGGTATTCAGGCCGTATATTGATTCCTTTGTCATTGTCTTCCTTGATGACATCTTGATTTACTCTCGGAGCCTGGGTGAGAATGAGCAGCATTTGAGAGTTGTACTTCAGACCTTGCGAGAACAGAAGCTATATTCTAAGTTCTCCAACTGCGAGTTCTGGTTAGAGTCTGTGGCATTTCAGGGGCATGTGGTATCCGTAGAGGGCATCAAAGTTGATCCCCAGAAGATTGAGGAAGTTCAGAGTTGGCTGCGTCCTACTTCAGCTACAGAGATCAGGAGCTTTTTGGGCCTAGCAGGCTATTATCGCCGATTCGTGGAGGAGTTCTCTTCTATTGCAGATCCATTGACTAGATTAACTGAGAAGAATGCCCCGTTTTGATGGTCCAACGAGTGTGAGGCGAGCTTTCAGAAGCTCAAGTAAGCATTGACCTCAGCACCAGTTCTGACATTGCCTTCCGGTTCTGGGATGTATACGGTGTATTAAGACGCATCACGTTTCAGGTTGGGATGTGTGTTGATGCATGATGGGAGAGTTATTGCTTATGATTCGCGCCAGCTGAAGGTTCACGAGAAGAATTTCCCTGTGCACGACTTGGAGTTGGCGGCGATTGTTCATGATTTGAAGATTTGTAGACACTACTTGTATGGTGTATCTTGTGAGGTTTATACCGACCACCGCAGTTTGCAGCACTTGTTCAAGCAGAGGGATCTTAATTTGAGGCAACGTAGGTGGCTTGAGTTGTTAAAGGACTATGATATCACCATTCTATATCATCCGTGCAAAGCAAATGTGGCAGCGGATGCTTTGAGCAAGAGGGCAGAGAGTATGGGTAGCTTGACCTACATTGCAGCTGAGGAGAGACCTCTAACCTTGGACATTCTGTCCTTGGCTAATCGCCTTGTGAGATTGGACCTTTCGGAGCCTCGTCGAGTTCTAGCTCATGTGATTACTCAGTCTTCATTGTTGGGAGAGATTAAGGCTCAACAGTTCGATGATCCCTGTTTGGAAAAGCTCAGGGAGATAGTGGTCCTGGGTAGGGCCAAGGAGGTTACTTTGGGCGAGGATGGTGTTTTGAGACTCCAGGGTCGTTTGTGTGTTCCTGATGTTGATGGCCCGAGGGAGAGGATTCTAGCGGAGGCGCACAGTTCTCGGTATTTTGTTCATCCAGGAACGACGAAGATGTATCGTGACTTGAATCAGCATTACTGGTGGAGGCGGATGAAGAAGGACATTGTGCAGTATATTGCTAGGTGTCTTAATTGTCAGCAGGTTAAGTACGAGCATCAGAGGCCAGAAGGCCTACTTCAGCAGATGCCCATTCCTGAGTTGAAATGGGAGAACCTCACTATGCACTTCATGGTTTGCTTCGGACTTTGCGGAAGGTTGACGCGGTTTGGGTCATTGTGGATAGATTGACCAAATCGGCACATTTCATTCCTGTGGCTACTACTTACACTTCTGAGAGGCTAGCCCAGATCTACATTCAGGAGATAGTCAGGTTGCACGGTGTGCCGGTGTCCATCATATCAAACCGAGGTCCTCAATTCACCTCGCATTTTTGGAGAGCATTGCACAATGAGTTGGGCACTCAGATTGACCTCAACTCAACATTTCACCCTTAGACTGATGGCCAGTCGGAGCGTACAGTTCAGATATTCGAGGATGCTCAGGGCTTGTGTGATTGATTTCGGAGGTCAGTGGGACCAGTTCTTGCCTTTGGCGGAGTTTGCGTACAATAATAGTTATCAGTCCAGCATCGAGATGGCTCCATTTGAGGCTTTGTATGGTCGGCGGTGTCGTTCTCCTATCGGGTGGTTTGAGCCGGGCGAGGCTAAGCTATATGGCACGGATCTGGTGAGAGATGCTTTGGAGAGGGTGAAGTTGATTCAGGAGAGACTCCGCTCAGCACAGTCCAGACAGATGAGTTACGCGGATTAGCGGGCGTGTAATGTAGCATTTATGGAGGGAGATAAGGTATTGCTGAAGGTTTCGCCCATGAAGGGAATTATGAGATTCGAGAAGAAAGGCAAGCTGAGCCCCAGGTTTATAGGTCCGTTCGAGGTGTTGAGGTGAGTCGGAGAGGTTGCTTATGAGATTGCTTTCCCTTCCGCCTTATCAGGAGTTCATCCGATCTTTCATGTATCCATGCTCCGGAGGTATCACGCCGACTTCTCTCACGTGGTCGATTTCAGCACTATTCACTTGGATTAGAAGTTGGGCTACGAGGAGGAGCCAATTGCTATTATTTATAGGCAAGATCGCCAATTGAGGTCCAAGAGAGTTTCTGCGGTAAAGGTCCAGTGGAGGGGCCAACCAGCTGAGGAGGCGGCTTGGGAGTGTTGATACCCAATTTTTTCTCAATTTATTTTCAAACTTGCATATAAGCTCTCAAAATTACTCTTTGCAATAATGAGTATTTTTCCCTATTTTTCCATATTTTTATTTAAATTATCTCCCTGTTTATTTAATATTTCATATCTAAATAATTCTTAAATTATGCTCTAAATAATTTCAAAAATACTTCCTAGCTCAGCATGTTATCTATAATCATTTTCTATCTATTCAAATCTAATTATTTCACAAATTAGTCAATTGGGTCTTATTTAATTTCAATTACAATAATTTTATAATTATGGCCCATTTAGACATTTTGTATTATTTTAATTCGGAACTTATGCATTTCTTACACTCAATATCAGTTAATTACTGTAATTTTACCTATTTAAACTTAATTTTGTCTTTTCATAATTATTAGAAATTTTAACTAATTAATTACCTATTTTTATTGGGTATTTAACAGTTAGCCATAGTTATTTAAATTTTAGCCAAATTCTAGCCTAATCATTAAACCCAAATTACCCAACCCATCAGACCATCAAACAACCCAACCCAATCCTAATTTTCACCTGGCCCAACCCCTAATTAGATCTGAGCCGTTGATCAAGTAAGATCAACGACCCAGATCATTTCTTTCCATAATTAACCCCTCAACTACCCCTCCCCGACCCCTCATTCTTCGAGACCAACTCTGTCTCTATATCTGGTCTTTCCCTCTCCCTTCTCTCTAGAACCTTCCTGGTCACCTCCTTCTCCGATGAAGTTCCGCCTATCTCCGGCCACCTCCGACCTCCCTCCTTTCGACTACCAGCCGCCATGATGCCTCATTCTCCGGTTCACCTCATCTTTGAAACCTCTAAGGGTTTCTACCATGCCAAACGACTACTGGAGTTCCTGCTTGGGTGGTTTTCCGGCCTTCTCCGGTGGGGTTTTGACACGACCATGCCATAACCTCCACTACCTTCGAGTTTCACGACATGTTCTCCGATATCTCTGTTTTCTTATGAAAACCCTAACTTTTGAACTTTCCGATTTCTCTAGATCTGTAATAGATCTATACATATAACTCTCCCCATGTCTTTTTTTAAATTTCTCAGTTTCCTAAACGATTTCTCATCATTTTATAACTATGGTTTTAAAATCCTTTACAAAATAGTTCCTTCTAATTTCTTAGTATTTTTTCATGATTTTATTATGTTTGAGCATTATTGGAACCGTTCTCTTTTTGTTTGAGTCATTTTGATAGAAACCCCAAACTTCTTGGTTTCAATATGTGATTCTAAGTTATTTGCGATAATGTTTTTACCTATTCTATTATGATTGCTGCGCTTTCATGAGTACTCTGTGATTTTTTTTGTAACTTTTGCTCTATGATTGCCATTAGGGTTTTTGACTCTTCGTTACTTCTGATTAAATCATATTTATTCTGCTATTACCTTTAATTATTTGCTATGTTCTATGCGAATCCCTAATTTGTGTGATTAGGGTTTCTGATTCTCTCCTATTGTGTGTTTACTCTGTATAACCTATGTTGATTCTTATATCATTACTAGTAATATTTGGAATCCCTAATTTTCTGTGATTGATTTCCTTTATTTGTTTTCCTGTGATAATCTTTACAACTATTAGTTATTTCTTGCCTTATTACATGACTGATTTTACTATCAATTGATTCTTACAGTAGTGCTTTAATCTAAACCTCATGAACCTGCCCCCAACTCCCTATTGTGTGCTTACTATGTTCGCAATCTTTCCTTATTTGCTGTACGCGATTTCTTTACTTATTTGTTACCTGCTCTCTACTGTGTGAAGTGACTCCCTCAATTAAGGGGAGACTTCTGACTCTTATTCTTTACTCATTTTCGAGTTAGTACAATTACTGAACTAAATTGATTCTTTCCTTATTAATCCTGAACTTTCCCTCTTTGCGTTGTTTGAATCTTTACCGTTTGAATTAAATCCCTTGACTTCAGGGAGTACTTGCCTTAATTTCCTGATTAATTGATTTCGAGTTCCTTAATCACTACTTGACTTTGATTTTTACCTTATTTACTACTTGCTTTTCAACTACATATATTTACGCTATTTCATTGTAGAAGGACACGGACATCAATACTATTCTAAGCCCTCTCTTGTGCTAGAACTCTTTCTCTCTTTCTTTCTTTGCTCTAGCACTGTTCTCTCTGCTCTCTGTCTATTGTTAGTCGGCTGTAAGCCAAGGCTAACATTGTGCTCTCACTTTGCTTTTGCATTCTGCTTTGCTCTTTTCTCACTGGTATGTTCTAATTAATTTTCAAGTCTCAAACCAATGTGTTTATTATTCAGTTTGTCATCTTCCTGATTTTCTTCTACTTGTGCTTCTACTTTTCAACCTGCAATTAAGTCTCTTGTTTATCTTTCAGTACTTACCATGCTTTATCTTTTTAAGACTTACATGCTGAGTCAATAATGCTTTTAGGACTGTTGTCTATTCCTAATTTACACCTGTTATGCATGTATCCTACTACTGTCTATGTTCATATTTAAACTTTGCCATTTCTTGATTCCCTAAACCTCTTTGATTTGTGTAATTATGATTGAACAAGTTTATTAAATCCATGTATCCCTTCCTGATCTATTTGTCCCCTCTCCCATCGTCCTTGTGTGAAATTATGTATTGCTAAGCATGTTTTAATGGTCTGGTACTTCTGTTTGTTTTTCAAAAGCTAATCTTTCAAAACAACTCTCCAATTTTGTACACTCTTTTCAACTAAAAACCTTTCTCTCCTTCTCGCACTTCACACTATTCTTAGAAATTTAGGTTCTACCGCCTTCATGTGAGCACTGCCTTGGGGACCTCTGAGTACCCATTGAACTCTGACACACAAGGCTGGTAATTCCACACTACACTTACTTAAACTTGGCAACTATGCCCGGGTGGTGGTATTGGCCAGGGACCCTCAAGGGCCCTGGGGAACTTTGCCGCACCCATGCCATGTAAGGCTGTGAAACTCGAAAGGATCGAGGTTGGAAGATTGGGCCTGATTGAATACTCCCTATAGAAGTAACTTCTTACTTTTCCTTTCATTACTATAATTCATTATTTGGCCTGTAATAACTTGTAAACAAATATTGGGGTTGGATAGTGGATATGTGGGGAACTATGCATGTTTAGTATAGTATGGGTAGAAAAATATGCCTATAGGATTTTACTTCTCATGTGCGCAATAGATATCCTGTTTAGGACATGAATCAGAAACCATGTTTAGGTTCTTCATCTCAGCATGCCTATTCATATAATTTATAAACATTGCTCCCCATTAATAACTACAACAAGTAATAAGACTGTTATAAGGCTATTACTGCATTCTCATAATCGTTAGAATTTAGAAACCTTGTTTTAGGCATTCCTATGTGCATTAGATATCCTGTTATTTAGGGCTTCATACTTGTTCGAGTTGCAGTCGTTGAAACACCTAATCAGCATGTTAATTTAATCTCGCTAAAATATGGTTAACTATTTGAAACGTTTCTGTAAATGTATCCCTCTTAAAATTAGAATCAAAATATGCATGTTCACCCTTCAAAATAATTAGGCAATGTATACGACGCCTAGGCAAACTTTGGGCCTAATACGTATTAAAATCAAACCAATCGTGTTTGCTTGCTGGTATTAGAACCGATCAGTTCCTTTTGAAAAATCTCAAACCTTACTGCTTTTCACTCCTGTTCTTTACCTCTTTGAAGTTCATTATACTTTGCTCTAAAACTCTACTGTTTTCAAAATACTGATTTTGGGAATCATGCATTTATTTCCTCTTTACTGAAACTTTATCTGATTCGTGTTCCATTATGTTTTTAAATTACTAGGTTTCAAAGTTACCTCACTCTGCTCAAAATCATGCTACTTTGAATCTTTGCTCTGTATTTCTTTAAAGCTACTGTATTTTCTAGAACAATTTACCTACTCCCTTTATTACAGTTCTCCTTCAACTGCGGACTCCTACTCTATGTTAAGCTATTATATCTTTTTTAAGTCACTTTTCTTTTTAATCACTAGATTATTTCAAAAAACATTCTTTAATGATTTTCATCCATGTTTCTACCGGAGGCTTTAAATCGTTATGTACTTCTAAATCCTACTTCTATCTCTAAGCTACTGCATTTCTGAAAATCAATCACCCTTTTGAATTACTCAGTCTTAACTAAACCTTCTGTTTTCCCTACTAAATTGTCAAAACATATCCTTTTCTACAATTGTCGAAACTTACTGTTTTTAACTCCAAACCTCTGTTTTAAATCATGTCTTTAAGACTTTAGCTGTGCTTGAGACGTGCTACTTACATGTCTACTTGTGGAGGGATTTGTGAGCCTTTATTTGTCTTTATATGTTCCCTTATGTGTAGTCCTATTTGTTATGTATGTCGCTTAGAATTTTGTCCTTTAAACCTAAGGGTTCAGCCTAGTACTCACCTTGTAGGAATAGTAGTCCTAAACACCCTCTAGGACTTATAGGATGGGACGGGTAATAGCACGCAATAAGCATTCGTGACCAACACACGCGCTTTAAATAACCTTTACGGGGTGGGAGCGGTAGAATACAGATATGATGACCGGTGCGCTAATACCACGTGTAGCCCCTCTTCGAGGCGTGACATACCGGGTATTGCATTGATATGATCCGTATTACTTTAAACCAAGAACATTTTCTTTTCAAATGTTTATTCTAATGTTTTCCCAAAACCTTTAAAGATTTTCACACCTGTTTGAAATCCCCTCTTATATGAACCTTGCTTGCTACTTGTTCATCGTCCAAATTCACAAAATTTCTTGGCCGGGACCCACAGTTGTGGATCTTGAGGGGTGCCTAACACCTTCCCCTTTGGATAACTTCAAGCCCTTACCCAATCTCTGGTAATGCAAACTAGTTTATGAGTTATCAACTCTAGGTGCCCTAACGCACCATAAAAATCGTTAGGTGGCGACTCCTCCTTAAACCCTTTTCCTTTAAGGAGTTGTCCAGAATNGAGGGGTGCCTAACACCTTCCCCTTTGGATAACTTCAAGCCCTTACCCAATCTCTGGTAATGCAAACTAGTTTATGAGTTATCAACTCTAGGTGCCCTAACGCACCATAAAAATCGTTAGGTGGCGACTCCTTCTTAAACCCTCTTTCTTTAAGAAGTTGTCCAAAATGTCATAAACCCGGTCTCTCCGTACCTAACCCGTGCGATAGAAAAAGGGGGCGCGACAACATGGCCACTCTGCTGGGGATCTTCCCTAGGCTTATATCGTTACAAGTTGTCTTGTGAATTTGGAATTTTATTCTGTTTAAATTCTTACATTTCCTATTCCCCATCACATGTTATTAATTGTTTAATTCTGAAAGTATTTATTTGCCTAAGCAAACTGACATATCTTCGTGTTTTCCTTGTAACTGCTTTCCGTTATAACTGCCGTATTTTTTTTCTTCTTTACTGCTTTCCACAACGTGAAAATACATGCCTACTTGTTTTAATGCAATATCATTGTATAATCATGCTCCGCATTCATATTCCCACTCGTGCCGAAACTGAATCCTATAGCAACACTTATAATGAGTGGTTGCGATATTCCAATATTACTACACCTAAATTCGGAAAGGCCTATTTGCGGTAAAACTAGTCGATCAGCGGTGCAGTCGACAGTTCCGTGCCTTTCCCCGTTGTGTTGTCCGCTCAAGGGTACCAGTCTAAAACCCCAATAGAAACCTTACTCTATTGTATGTTGCATGCATCATGGTCAAACCTAGCCAGGCTACGTGTTGTCCACACAATAGCCTTTAAGATAGCCTTGTCCTAAGTCCAAAGTCCATTGGGTTTCCCTGGAACCCAAAAGGACGCCTTCACGTTCTGTGCATTTATTTGGAGAAATTAAATGCTCATGCTAATTATTGATGTTAAATAGTCGAGTCTGGTGGGGGTAAGGGCCTAACCTATTTACTTTGCAGAAATGAGGCACGAGGTCCCCAGATTCGGCATGGTCACCAACATCCACCCAAAACTTCTTAATTGGGGGGAAGACTTGCACTCAAGCGACAAAACAATAGTCAGAAAACATTTGGGCAACCTGCCTTCTCTCTTGGACATTCAGCCTAATAACATGGTGATAGAGGCTTCCACCTTATTATGGTACTGTGATCGGTCGGTTTTTCGATTTGGGAACAATGAGATGACACCGCTGCTAGAGGAGATAGGGGGTTTAGCTGGTTTGCCTTGGGAGTCTCAAGGGTTATTGATGCCTGAAAACCTAACAGGCTGAAGTTTTCTCAAGATGATGGGACTCAAGAAGAATCCGGACATAGTCTGCTTGGAAGACTCGTACATCCCCTTTGACTACTTTTACGAGAGGTATGGCCGTAGTCAGTCTTACCGCACCTATCAGGAAGAGTTCGCCCTCGCCTCTCTGGGGCACATTCACTGTCGGGTATTAATCTTCATATTCTGCTTTTTGGGACTGATGGTCTTCCCGACAAAGAAAGGGAGAATCCACACCATATTGGCGATGGTTACCAAGACTTTGATGGAAGGGATCGACAGGCAGGATTTCAGCATCGTACCTATGATCATTGCCGACATATATCGAGCCTTGGAGAACTGTCAACGAGGAGCGAAACATTTTGAGGGTTGCAACCTGCTACTCCAGCTCTGGCTCACCGAGCATCTGCAAAGGGGTGACTACCGTCAAGACATACATAGGAGAGTTTGGGATGATCATATTGCTTTCCATCATCCAAAGTGTATGAACTACATCCCCGACATGTTTGCACAACCGGAGAATGCCAATGGATGGGTCGAGTTATTGGAAAATCTGACCGAGGATCAAATCCAATGGATGTTCGAATGGTTCCCGACCGACGAGTTCATAATCCACACTAGAGACACTCCATTCCTAATATTGATTGGTCTTAGATGGACATACCCTTACATCCCGATTCGAGTCATGAGGCAGGCAGGGAGAAGCAAGTCATCCCAAGGGTCGAGAAAATGAGTCATCTCAGGGCGGACTTCCAAAATGATGACAGCCCTCACAAGTGTCAAGCTCAGCAATTGTGGCACTGCAGGATCCGGTTGGAGAAGGATACTATCGAGCCCGACAGGTATCACGCTGGTTGCTCTCCTTATTATCTGGGATGGTTGGAAGATAACTGGGGAGGAAGTATTGAGCCAGGGTTCACTCGAGGACATAGGGTCATAGATGAGAAAGCCGAGGCAACAACTAGACTCAACCAGCTGCGCAAGAGGCTCCGTGACTGTGAGGAAGATCATCACAAAATCCACATAGCCAACAAGAAGCTGATTGAGGAATGGAATGACATGGCCATCACTTCCACCCAGAGGCTAGCACACTTGGAGCGAGGCATAGTTGAACTGGAGGAGAAGTTCCTTAGGAGGATCGAGACTTGTCAGAAGATCGAGGGAGCTGAAGCGGGAATTCTAGCCAGGACCTACTTGCTGCTGGGACTCCGCGAGATGGGAATGTTGATCAAGGCAAGCAGAGATGCCGAGTCTGGGGAAGGTCCTTCTGGGACCAAATAGATAGGATTTGTCTTTACTTTTCTTTTGATGTAATAAGGCCACTAGCCATTAGTGACATTTTATAGTCAAGTTGGATTTGTCTATTTTATTATCAATAAAATGAGGCATTTAGTATTTTAAGTTCTCCAAACTAATTTGTCGCTAGGCCTACCTCGGGCTCAAGAGGTTCCCCAACTTAAGACGCGCTTTACATTTTCGCACTACGTGTTTAAATATCGCAATGTTTTATGATTCCTCACTAACTTCACTACCTTTTTTGTTTTTCTTTAGCTATTCCCCTTTCCCCAAAGGTTAATTCATGCACTCTGGCGTCAACAGTTTATTGCACAAGATCAAAAGGCCCTCCTCCTACTCCTCCTCAAAGTCCTCCCAAAGGAAAAAGCAAGGGTAAAACTAAGATGGCACATGCAAGCGGCACCAGAAAAGACAACATGGATGAACATGTTGAGATCACTGATGGTCGAGGTATTCAGGTTCTGCACGAGGGTATGAATCCACTAGAGAAGAAGCTGCTAAAGTTCCAAGAGGAACTTGATCAAGCCAAGAACTTGGCCCACTTATCTTTCTCCCTCAACGTCCCAGACGTTCACTTCCTAAGTTCTCCGAACCCCACTTTACCACAAAACATCCCTAAATAATCGAATCAACCCAAGGACCCAGTCCCGCCAGAACAATGCAATGCTTGTCACCATAACACTCCACCTCTCCAGGATCAGATAAAAGACCACTTCCAGGCTTACGATAATCCCATTTATGTAGAAAACGTGGCTCATTCCACACCGCATACACTAGAGTCTGACGAGAAGGATAGACTCATCAGGAATTTGGCCGAGGAAATCAAGAAATTGACCAATCGAGTTAAGGGCGTCGAAGGAGTCAAAGGGATTGAGGGGCTAAACTATGAGGATCTTTGCATACAGCCCGATGTCGAACTGCCCGAGGGGTACAAACCTCCTGAGTTCGAGATGTTTGATGGCACCGGTGATCCAAGAGTCCACTTAAGAACTTACTGCGACAAGCTGGTCGGCGTCGGAAAAGATGAGAGGATCCCCATGAAACTCTTCATGAGGAGTTTGAAAGGAGATGCACTATCCTGGTACATCAGCCAGGATCCAAAGAAATGGACTAACTGGGTAAGCATGACTACGGACTTCATGGATAGATTCAGGTTCAACACGGAGAATGCACCGGATGTATTCTACATCTAGAACTTAAAGAAGAAACCAACAGAGACCTTTCGCTAGTATGCTACTCGTTTGAGGTCAGAAGCCGCCAAGGTCAGACCGGCCTTGGAAGAGGAACAAATGAAGAAATTCTTTGTACGAGCTCAAGATCCTCAGTATTATGAGCGATTGATGATGGTCGAGGGGCACAAGTTTTCTCATATCATCAAGTTGGGAGAGCGAATCGAGGAAGGTATAAAAACGGTATGGTTACTAATTTTGAAGCTTTACAGGCTACCAATAAAGCTCTGCAATCCGGTGGTGTGTCCAAGAAAAAGGATGTAGGAGCCGTGATGGTGGCACAGCAAGCCAAGTCTCCTCCCAAATACCAAGTATACCCCGCACCTTCCTTCACGTACCAACCAGGTCCAAGCTACCAAGCACCCTCACCTCTATACCAAACACCCTCACCCACCTACCAAGCTCCACCACCCACATATCATCCCACCTCGCTCAGATACTCCCAACCAGCTCCCGTTTATAATTCCTACAATTCCCAAACGTCTCACTACCAATCACCACCTTCTCGCTAAAACTTCCCAAGACCTCGCCCAAACTTTGACCGTCATCCACCAAAATAATATACCGCCATAGCTGAACCCATTGACCAATTATACGAAAAGCTCAAAGCCGCCGGTTATGTCACACCCATTCCCGCGGTCACCCCTGAGAACCCTTCTTAGTGGGTAAACCCAAACAAAACCTGTGCTTACCACTCTAGCATGAAGGGACACACCATCGAGGAATGTCGTTCCTTGAAGGACAAGATACATACCCTCATAGATAACAAGATCATTTTAGCCAAGGGCCCTGCTCCTCATATTCGCAATAATCCGCTGCCTGACCATAAGGGTGGTGTCCACATGATTGAGGTTGATGATGACTGGGATCCCGAGGGATCGATTGGGCTGATTGCAGAGGGTGATCTGAAGAAGCCTGCAATTACTGTTAATCCGATCGTGGTCCAGATGCAACTATCTGAGGAAGTTGAGGTAAACATGTCCATTCCACTTGAGTTTGAATCGAGACCACCCGCAAAGGAAAAGGCCCCAGTGCCGATCGCAGTCGAGTTTGAACGACAGCTCAAAATTGTAGTCCGGCCATCTATAAACATATACTCCGGCAGGAATAAGAATGACCACACCTATTCCAGTGACAATGTCAACTACGTCACCCTTTTACTCAGACGCCATTCCGTGGGACTATGCCGCTGAAGCAAGGAAGAAAGGTAAAGGCAAGTCTGAAGAAGCCATCGCTGCACAGGGTATGACGAGAACTGGCAGAGTTTATACCCCTGAACATTTGGCCGAGTCTAGCAAGCAGGCCGACAACCGACCCCCCATCATTAAAACAGGTTCAGACGATCAATGGAGAAAGATACAAGCCAATGAATACTCAATCCTCGACCAGTTGAACAAAACACCAGCTCAGATATCCATCCTCTCCCTATTACAGAACTCTGAAACACACATGAGTGCTTTGCTAAGGGTGCTGAGTGAAGCATATGTGCCAGACAATATCACCAGTGGGGAAATGGCCAACATGGTAGGCCAGGTACTCGAAAGTCACAAGATCACTTTCCATGAAGATGAGCTGCCGCCCGAAGGATTAGGACATAACAGAGCACTACACATCACGGTACAATGTGAGGATCATTTCATCACAAGGATCCTAATTGATGGGGGTTCCGGCCTCAACATCTGTCCGCTGGTCACGCTCAAGAAATTGGGCAAAAGTCTACATGAGATAAAGGAAGGAGAGATCAACGTAAAAGCCTTCGATGGTTCGCAGAGGTCCACCATGGGAGAAATCACCTTGTGCTTACAGATGGGAGCAACTTGGTTCGATGTAGACTTCCAAGTGATAGATGTGCCTGCATCCTACAACTTACTATTAGGATGACCTTGGATCCACGCTGCTGGGGCCGTGGAATCAACCTTACATCAAGCTGTGAAGTTTGAATGGAATCACCAAGAGATAATAATTCATGGCGACAGTAGCAACCATATTTACGGTCGCCAGACCTTTTCGGTCATCGATGGAAAAAGAAAGTTGGGTGGAGAGGTATACCACAACATCAAAAGAGTTAACTCCATTGTCAAGGACAAGTGGTGGGGTAGTAAGACCGAAAGCATATTGAACTGGCAAGGGTACGATCCAGGTAAAGGGCTCGGTAAGAATCTCCAAGGAATAACAAAGCCAATAACACTCAAGAAGCACAATACCACTTTTGGTTTGGGGTACGAGTACACTTGGAGGGAATTCAAGAACTGGTCGCCACCATGGCACGGCCCCTACCACCCATTGGAGCAGCCAATACCCCACATAGAGCAGACTTTCCAGCCAGATGACATCACATATGGTACAGACGAGGAGGAAGCGCTAGCGGCAATGAGGGATCTATTTTTGGATGATGAGGATATGGACTGCTGTGTCATTCTCGAGGAGGAGGGGGAGAAAGGCCCTTCTATACAAGTTGTGAGCAAGGGATCATATCTCAACAATTGGTCTGTCATAACAACCAAAGCCCGTCGAGCCTCGGGGTAGCAAGGCTAACGAAACAAGCATTATTTACAGTTTATTTATTTAAAGACTTTTCTTCCTTTTTGCATTTTTAATTTCTGCAAGAAAGAGCTCCCATGTTCAAAAAATTATTTAATTTATCAAAGCATTTCCAGTTTCTTTATAAATCTCATATTTACTTGCAACTGTTTTCCTCCCCATTACTTTATTTACATAGTATTACTATTACTTATCTCGATGAATCGACGACTGTAACCTGCAACGAGGCAACACAACAAACGGATTCCGAGTCAGACGAGGACGATATACCTGAGGATATTATTATAGAGGTCAAGAACTTTAAGAATAGGACTAAGTCTAACTTGGACGAGACTGAGGTCGTCAACCTGGGAAACACAGAGAACGTCAAAGAAACACGCATCAGCATTCATCTGTCGTTGTCAGAAAGGGAGGAATATACGGAATTCTTAAGGGAATATGAGGACATATACGCCTGGTCATATGATGACATGACTGGCCTCAGTACATCTATTGTGGCCCACAAGCTGCCAACCAATCCAACATGCCCACCAGTGAAGCAAAAGCTCAGGAAGTTCAAACCAGACATGAGCTTGAAAATCAAAGAAGAGGTCACCAAGCATATCAACGTCGGGGTTCTCCGAGTGGTCGAATATCCTACATGGTTAGCCAACATTGTGCATGTAACAAAGAAATATGGGAAGGTAAGAGTCTGCGTCAACTACCGGGATCTCAACCGGGCCAGTACGAAAGACGACTTTCCCGTGCCAAACATACACATCTTAATTGACAATTGTGCCAAGCACGAGCTGCAGTCCTTTGTAGATTGTTTTGCTGGTTACCATCAAATTTGGATGGACGAGGAAGATGCTGAGAAAACGGCCTTCATTACGCCATGAGGAGTGTATTGCTACAAGATGATGCCATTCGGTCTCAAGAATGCAGGGGCCACTTACATGAGAGCCATGACTACTATATTCCATGATATGATTCACAAGGAGATCGAGGTATATGTGGACGACGTCATCATTAAATCAAAGAAAGCTGCTGATCACATGGAATATTTTAGAAAATTCTTCAACAGGTTAAGGAAATATAATCTGAAACTTAACCCCGCAAAGTGTGCGTTCGGGGTTCCTGCTGGCAAGCTGCTAGGATTCATTGTCAGACGTCGAGGAATAGAGCTAGATCCATCAAAGATCAAAGCCATCCAAGAATTTCCGCCACCAAGGAACAAGAAGGATGTTATGAGCTTTCTGGGAAGGCTCAATTATATCAGCCGGTTCATAGCCCAGTCCACTGTCATTTGTGAACCGATTTTCAAAATGCTAAGAAAGGATGCTGCCACCAAGTGGACTGAGGATTGTCAAAAGGCCTTCGACAGGATCAAAGAGTACCTCTCAACACCACCAGTCTTGGTACCTCTAGAGCCGGGTACACCTCTATTACTCTACCTTGCTGTGTTAGATGGAGCTTTTGGTTGCGTTCTCGGGCAACATGACGAAATAGGGAGGAAAGAGCAAGCAATTTACTACCTCAACAAGAAGTTTACTCCGTATGAGGCCCGGTATTCTCTATTAGAATGCACCTGTTGTGCTTTGACTTGGGTCGCACAGAAGCTGAGGCATTATTTATGTGCCTACACAATGTACCTCATATCGATGATGGATCCGCTAAAGTACATCTTTCAGAAGCCCATGCCCACTGGCAAGCTAGCTAAATGGCAGATCCTGTTAAGTGAGTTCGACATCATTTACATAACTCAGAAGGCGGTCAAGGGACAAGCATTAGCCGATCATCTTGCTGAAAATCCTGTGGATGGAGAATACGAACAATTGATAACGTATTTCCCCGATGTAGAAGTGTCATTCGTAAGAGAGGACATTGTAGAATCCTACGATGGATGGAGGATGTTCTTTGATGGGGCTGCAAACTTCAAAGGCGTGGGTATTGGAGCAGTCTTAATTTCAGAAACCGGTCAGCACTACCTGGTATCCGCCAAACTCAAGTTCCCCTGCACCAACAACATGGCTGAATATGAGGCCTGCATCTTGGGTCTCAACTGGTCCATCGACATGAATGTTCAGGAATTATTAGTGATTGGTGATTCAGACTTATTGATACACCATGTCCAAGGAGAATGGGCGACCAAGAATTCCAAAATACTGCCATACCTACATCGTGTGCAGGAATTGAGAAAGAGGTTCACAAAGATTGAATTCAGGCATGTCCCTAGAATCCAGAATGAGTTCGCCGATGCATTGGCTACCTTGTCATCTATGATCCAACATCCAGACAAGAACTTCATTGATCCCAACCCAGTGGGGATCCATAATCAGCCAGCTTACTGCGCCCATGTCGAAGATGAAGAAGACGGAAAACCTTGGTTTCATGATATCAAGGAGTACTTGGCAAAGAGAGAGTACCCAGAGCTTGCAAACACTACTCAGAAGCGCACTCTTCGAAGGTTATTAAACAGTTTCTTTCACAGCAGAGAAATCCTGTATAGGAGGACTCCCGATCTGGGTTTGCTAAGATGTGTCGAAGAAAAGGAAGCAACAAAGTTGTTGGAGGAAATACATGTTGGTACATGCGGTCCTCATATGAACGGGTTTGTTCTAGAAGAGAAGATACTTCGGGCTGGTTATTTCTGGATGACCATGGAAACAGATTGCATCCAGTATGTCCACAAATGCTACCGATGTCAGATACATGGGGATATGATAAAGGTACCTCACAGTGAGCTTAATGCAACAAGTTCACCCTGGCCGTTTGCCGCTTGGGGCATGGATGTTATTGGACCAATCGAGCCTGCAGCCTCCAAGGGACACGGGTTCATTCTGGTTGCCAATGACTATTTCACCAAATGGGTCGAAGCAGCATCCTACAAAGCAGTTACTAAGAAAGTTGTGGCTGATTTCATTCGCGACCGCATCGTTTGTCGGTTCGGAGTTCCAGAGTCAATCATCACCGAAAATGGTTTCAATCTAAATAGTGACCTGATGAAAACAATGTGTGAGGCCTTCCATATCAAACACAAGAATTCTACAGCATACAAACCTCAAATGAATGGAGCCGTTGAGGCTGCTAACAAGAACATCAAGAAGATACTGAGAAAGATGATAGAGAAGCACAAGCAGTGGCATGAGAAGCTGTCATTCGCCTTACTGGGATACCGCACCACGGTTCGCACATCAACTGGGTCAACTCCTTATATGTTGGTATATGGCACACAGGCTGTTATTCCCGCTGAGGTTGAGATTCCATCTCTGAGAATCATACAAGAAGTTAAGCTCAGCGACACAGAATGGGTAAGAAGCCGCTACGAGCAATTGGCCCTCATAGACGAAAAAAGAATGAACGCGGTTTGTCATGGTCACCTATATCAGAACAGAATGACCAGATCCTTCAACAAGAAAGTCAGGCCAAGACGATTCACACCGGGGCAGCTGGTGTTAAAGAACATCTTTCCTCATCAATACGAAGCAAAAGGGAAATTCTCTCCCAATTGGCAGGGCCCGTACATGGTTCACCGAGTGCTGACAGGAGGAGCACTCATACTTGCAGAAATGGATTGAGAAGTTTGGCCTAAACCAATCAACTCAGATGCAGTCAAGCGCTACTATGTGTAACTCTTTATGCTTTTCTCAATGTTGTAAATTGAACTACGCCTGACCTGATTTCCGTTTAAGAGGGGATACATAGGTAGCCCTATGGGTTCGGTCACATTTTAATAAAAATTTAAATTCCCTCACGAATGGAAACTGGGGCAGAATTTTGAGGAGGGACCTCAAAATTCCGAAGCAAGTTCAGTCGGTCGCCGCACAAGAAGCAGCCAAACGCATTCACCTATCAAACTGGGGCAGAATGTTTAAGGAGGACCCTCCAAATTCCGTAGCAAGAGAGGCTGCAATGTCTTGAACGACGTGGTGGTCGTCGGTTCATCCAAAGAAATTTGTTTAAAATTGTATGTTATATTTTATAAAACCATGCATATTTACTTCCCAAAACAGCTTGTTTAGCAATGCTACCCCCATGGTACAACAAAGTTATCATTATCAAGCAGATGGGCCGAGCCGAGCTAGCGGGGATACGAACTAACATTCCCCTTTACAGAAATCACGATTTTTCTTTGGATGAAGGCACAAATACGGCGAAAGCCCTAAACATCTTATTATCCCCGCAAGACGCATACTTCTCAAGGATACTCTCTCAAACTCATCTCACATGCCAACACTTACTATTATCGGAAACAACGCTTTATTCACGATAATCATATCGCAAAAAACTTATCATCAGCTAAGAACTCTTACTGTCATTTTATTTTTCTCGCATTGCATAAGGATACTGTTCTGCCTTCTGAGGTTAAGCTATACCTCCCCTGCATTCGCATCTTTGCATAAGGCTACCATTCTGCCTTCCGAGGTTAATCTCTAACTCCCTACATTCGCATCTTTGCATAAAGCTACCATTTTGCCTTCCGAGGTTAAGCTCTACCTCCCCTGCATTCGCATCTTTTCATAAGGCTACTGTTCTGCCTTCCGAGACTAAGCACTGTCTCCCTGCATTTTCTCGCATTGCATAAGGCTACTATTCTGCCTTCCGAGGTTAAGCTCTACCTCCCTTGCATTCGCATCTTTGCATAAGGCTACCACTATGCCTTCCGAGGTTAAGCTCTACCTCCCCTGCATTTGCATCTTTGCATAAGGCTACCATTATGCCTTTCGAGGTCAAGCTCTACCTCCCCTGCATTCGCATCTTTGCATAAGGCTACTGTTCTGCCTTCCGAGACTAAGCACTGTCTCCCTGCATTTTCTCGCATTGCATAAGGCTACCATTCTGCCTTCCGAGGTTAAGCGCTACCTCCCCTGCATTTATTTCCTGCATTGCATAAGGCTACCATTCTGCCTTCCAAGGTTAAGCGCTACCTCCCCTACATTTATTTCCTGCATTGCATAAGGTTACCATTTTGCCTTCCGAGGTTCTACGCTACCTCTCTCCGCATTTTACTTCATTACGCAAAGCTCTTTTCTACCTTTTCAAAGCAATCACCTTTCGTTACGTTATTTATTTACGCTTTCTTTCGGGCTAAGCTATGCCCCTCTTTCCTTTAGCAAATCGCAAGACTAAGCTCTGTCTTGTCAACATCATACTACTGCATCCTTCATGGGCTGAAATATCGCCAACTTGTCCAAAGGCGTCATCGTTCAGAGGCACCATCTCCATGGCCCGAGAACATCATTTCATGGCCTGAGGATCTCTTTATTTCAATCTGCACATCTTTATTCAAAGGCATCATGGTTTAGAGGCACAATCCTCATGGCCCGAGAACATCATTTCATAGCCTGCGAATCCCTCACCAAGCGATTCATGGCCAAGGACATCATGGTCTAAGGACATCATCCTAAAATGTCCGAAGGCAGCATTCATAGTCCAACGGGAACTTGCATCATGTTTATATTATGCACAATATACACATGTTCTCTATTTGCAGGTAACCTGGCCGGAACAACCAACCAGGCAGGAGCAGCCCGCTCCAGTTCTCTGATACAACCCCGCAAGACCTTCCTACTTTTACCCTACCTCGCACCTTGCGTCCGTTCTAGTGAAACATCACTGGTATATTTCGCCGATGATTCCAGAACTACATACGACCCGATTCCTGTAAATCCAGGGATATGTAGGCAGCTCAGAAGCCAGGGTACAGCCTAATTCTCTCACGCAGTTCCATTCGGTCAAAATTGGCCATCATATCTTTACCCGACAACTCTTTCATCCTTCCCGGGTAAAGAGGCAGCTGTTGATACCCAATTTTTCCTCATATTATTGTCAAACTTGCATATAAGCTCTCAAAATTACTCTTTGCAATAATGAGTATTTTTCCCTATTTTTATTTAAATTATCTCCCTGTTTATTTAATATTTCATATCTAAATAATTCATAAATTATGCTCTAAATAATTTCAAAAATACTTCCTAGCTCAGCATGTTATTTATAATCATTTTCTATCTATTAAAATCCAATTACTTCACGAATTAGTCAATTGGGTCTTATTTAATTTCAATTACAACAATTTTGAAATTATGGCCCAATTAGACATTTTGTATTATTTTAATTCGGAACTTATGCATTTCTTACACTCAATATCAGTTAATTACTGTAATTTTACCTATTTAAACTTAATTTCGTCTTTTCATAATTATTAGATATTTTAACTAATTAATTACCTATTTTTATTGGGTATTTAACAATTAGCCATAGTTATTTAAATTTTAGCCAAATTCTAGCCTAATCTTTAAACCCAAATTACCCAACCCATCAGACCATCAAACAACCCAACCCAATCCTAATTTTAACCCGGCCTAACCCCTGATTAGATCTGAGCCGTTGATCAAATAAGATCAACGGCCCAGATCATTTCTTTCCATAATTAACCCCTCAACTACCCCTCCCCGATCCCTCATTCTTCGAGACCAACTCTCTCTCTATCTCTGGTCTTTCCCTCTCCCTTCTCTCTAGAACCTTCCGGTCACCTCCTTCTCCGATGAAGTTCCGTCTATCTCCTGCCACCTCCGACCTCCCTCCTTTCGACTACCAGCCGCCATGACGCCTCATTCTCCGGTTCACCTCATCTTTGAAACCTCTAAGGGTTTCTACCATGCCAAACGACTACTGGAGTTCCTGCTTGGGTGGTTTTCCGGCCTTCTCCGGTGGGGTTTTGACACGGCCACGCCATAACCTCCACTACCTTCGAGTTTCACGACAGGTTCTCCGATATCTCTGTTTTCTTATGAAAACCCTAACTTTTAAACTTTCCGATTTCTCTAGATTTTTAATATATCTATACATGTTATCAACTCTCTCCATGTCTTTTTTTAAATTTCTCAGTTTCCTAAACGATTTCTCATCATTTTATAACTATGGTTTTAAAATCTTTACAAAATAGTTCCTTCTAATTTCTTAGTATTATTTCATGATTTTATTATGTTTGAGCATTATTGGAACCGTTCTCTTTTTGTTTGAGTCAATTTGATAGAAACCCCAAACTTCTTGGTTTCAATCTGTGATTCTAAGTTATTTGCGATAATGTTTTTACCTATTCTATTATGATTGTTGCGCTTTCATGAGTACTCTGTGATTGTTTTTTGTAACTTTTGCTATGATTGCTATTAGGGTTTATGACTCTTCGTTACTTCTGACTAAATCATGTTTATTCTGCTATTACCTTTAATTATTTTCTATGTTCTATGCGAATCCCTAATTTGTGTGATTAGGGTTTCTGATTCTCTCCTATTGTGTGTTTACTCTGTATAACCTATGTTGATTCTTAAATCAGTACTACTAATATTTGGAATCCCTAATTTCCTGTGATTGATTTTCTTTAATTGATTTCCTGTGATAATCTTTACAACTATTAGTTATTTCTTGCTTTATTACATGACTGATTTTACTATCAATTGATTCTTACAGTAGTGCTTTAATCTAAACCTCATGAACCTGCCCCCAATTTCCTACTGTGTGCTTACTATGTTCGAAATATTTCCTAATTTGCTATACGCGATTTCTGTACTTACCTTCTCTCTACCGTGTGAAGTGACTCCCTCAATTAAGGGGAGATTTCTGAGTCTTATTCTTTACTTATTTTCGAGTTAGTACAATTACTGAACTAAATTGATTCTTTCCTTATTAATCATGAACTTTCCCTCTTTGCCTTGTTTGAATCATTACCGTTTGAATTAAATCCCTTTACTTCAGGGAGTACTTGCCTTAATTTCCTGATTAATTGATTTCGAGTTCCTTAATCACTACTTGACTTTGATTTTTACCTTATTTACTACCTGCTTTTCAACTATATATATTTTTGCTCTTTCATTGTAGAAAGACACGAACATCAATACTATTCTAAGCTCTCTCTTGTGCTAGAACTCTTTCTCTCTTTCTTTCTTTGCTCTACTATTGTTCTCTCTACTCTTTGTCTATTGTTAGCCGGCTGTAAGCCAGGGCTAACATTGTGCTCTCACTTTGCTTTTGCATTATGCTTTCCTCTTTTCTCACTAGTATGTTCTAATTAATTTCCAAGTCTCAAACCAATGTGTTTATTATTGTTTCAGTTTGTCATCTTCCTGATTTTCTTCTACTTGTGCTTCTACTGTTCAACCTGCAATTAAGTCTCTTGTTTATCTTTTAGTACTTACCATGCTTTAGCTTTTTAAGACTTACATGTTGAGTCAATAATGCTTCTAGGACTGTTGTCTATTCCTAATTTACACCTGTTATGCATGTATCCTACTACTGTCTATGTTCATATTTAAACTTTGACATTTCTTGATTACCTGACCCTCTTTGATTTGTGTAATTATGATTGAACAAGTTTATTAAATCCATGTATCACTTCCTGATCTCTTTGTCCCCTCTGCCATCGTCCTTGTGTGAAATTATGTATTGCTAAGCATGTTTGAATGGTCTGGTACTTCTGTTTGTTTTTCAAAAGCTAATCTTTAAAAACAACTCTCCAGTTTTGTACACTCTTTTCAACTAAAAACCTTTCTCTCCTTCTGGCACTTCACACTATTCTTAGAAATTTAGGTTCTACCCCCTTCGTGTGAGCACTTCCTTGGGGACCTCTGAGTACCCATTGAACTCTGACACACAAGGCTGGTAATTCCACACTGCACTTGCTTAAACTTGGGAACTATGCCCGGGTGGTGGTATTGGCAGGGACCCTCGAGGGCCCTGGGGAGCTTTGCCGCACCCATGCCATGTAAGGTTGTGAAACTCGAAAGGATCGAGGTTGGAAGATTGGGCCTGATTGAATACTCCCTATAGAAGTAACTTCTTATTTTTCCTTTCATTACTGTAATTCATTATTTGACCTGTAATAACTTGTAAACAAATATTGGGGTTGGATAGTGGATATGGGGGGAACTATGCATGTTTAGTATAGTATGGGTAGAAAAATATGCCTATAGGATTTTACTTCTCATGTGCGCAATAGATATCCTGTTTAGGACATGCATCAGAAACCATGTTTAGGTTCTTCATCTCAGCATGCCTATTCATATAACTTATAAACATTGCTCCCCGTTAATAACTACAACAAGTAATAAGACTGTTATAAGGCTATTAATGCATTCTCATAATCGTTAGCATTTAGAAACCATGTCTTAGGTATTCCTTTGTGCATTAGATATCCTGTTATTTAGGGCTTCATACTTGTTCGAGTTGCAGTCGTTGAAACACCTAATCAGTATGTTATATTAATCTCCCTAAAATATGGTTAACTGTTTGAAACATTTCTGTAAATGTATCCCTCTTAAAATTAGAATCAAAATATGCATGTTCACCCTACAAAATAATTAGGCAATGTATACGACGCCTAGGCAAACTTTAGGCCTAATACGTATTAAAATCAAACCAATTGTGTTTACTTGCTAGTATTAGAACCAATCAGTTCCTTTTGAAAAATCTCAAATCTTACTGCTTTTTCACTCTTGTTCTTTACCTCTTTGCAGTTCATTATACTTTACTCTAAAACTCTACTGTTTTCAAAATACTGATTCTGGGAATCATGCATTTATTTCCTCTTTACTGAAACTTTATCTGATTCCTGTTCCATTATGTTTTTAAATTACTAGGTTTCAAAGTTACCTCACTCTGCTCAAAATCATGCTACTTTTAATCTTTGCTCTGTATTTCTTTAAAGCTACTGTATTTTCTAGAACAATTTACCTACTCCCTTTACTACAGTTCTCTTTAAACTGCGGACTCCTACTATATGTTAAGCTATTGTATCTTTTTTTTAAGTCACTTTTCTTTTGAATCACTAGATTATTTCAAAAACCATGCTTTAATGATTTTCATCCATGTTTCTACCGGAGGCTTTAAATCGTTATGTACTTCTAAATCCTATTGTTATCTCTAAGCTACTGCATTTCTGAAAATCAATCACCCTTTTGAATTACTCAGTCTTAACTGAACCTTCTGCTTTCCCTACTAAATTGTCAAAACATATCCTTTACTACAACTGTCAGAACTTACTGTTTTTAACTGCAAACCTCTATTTTAAATCCTGTCTTCAAGACTTTAGTTGTGCTTGAGACGTGCTACTTACATGTCTACTTGTGGAGGGATCTGTGAGCCTTTATTTGTCTTTATATGTTCCCTTATGTGTAGTCCAATTTGTTATGTTTGTCGCATAGCATTTTTTCCTTTAAACCTAAGGGTTCAGCCTAGTACTCACCTTGTAGGAATAGTAGTCCTAAACACCCTCTAGGACTTATAGGATGGGACGGGTAATAGCACGCAATAAGCATTCGTGACAAACACACGCACTTTAAATAACCTTTACAGGGTGGGAAGGATAGAATACAGATATGATGACCGGTGCGCTAATACCACGTGTAGTCCCTCTTCGAGGCGTGACATGCCGGGTATTGCATTGATGTGATCCGTATTACTTTAAACCTAGGACAATTTCTTTTCAAATGTTTATTCTAATGTTTTCCCAAAAACTTTAAAGATTTTCACACCTGTTTGAAATCCCCTTTTATATGAATCTTGCTTTCTACTTGTTCATCGTCCAAATTCACAAACTTTCTTGGCTGGGACCCATAGTTGTGGATCTTGAGGGGTGCTAACACCTTCCCCTTGGGATAACTTCAATCTCTTACCCAATCTATGGTAATGCAAACTACTTTATGAGTTATCAACTCTAGGTGCCCTAAGGCACCATAAAAATCGTTAGGTGGCGACTCTTCCTTAAACCCTCTTCCTTTAAGAAGTTGTCCAAAATGTCATAAACCTGATCTCTTCCTACCTAACTCGTGCGATAGAAAAAGGGGGCGCGACAGGGAGTCCGAGGAGGACATGCGGAGCAGATATCCACAGCTATTCAGCACTTCAGGTACGATTCTAGACCCATTCGAGGACGAACGTTTGTTTAAAAGAGGGCTAATGTAATGACCCGACCGGTCGTTTTGCGCATTAGGACCCTGTTCCCCTAAATGAAACTTCCCATAGCGGCTTCTCGTGATTTATGACTTGCGGGGATGGGTGGTTCCCAATTTGGAAGTGTTTAGAGTGCTATAGGAACTCTTGGTTCCTTAAGATTGGCCTATTTGGCCAAGTTTGACTTCAGTCAACATTTTGAGCAAACGACCTCGGAATTGAATTCTGATAGCTCCAATAGCTTCGTATGATTATTTCAAACTTGGGCATATGTTCGGGACGGGTTTCCGATGAGCCGAGAGCGTTTCGGAGCCCAATAAGGAAATCAGGATTTTCTTAAGTTTGAAATTTGGTTGGAACGTGAATTTATGTTATCAAGGCCCGAATGGAATTTCGAGACCGAGAATAGTTTCGTTATGTCATTTATGACTTGTCTGAAAAATTTGAAGTCATTCCGAGTAGTATATGCCGGTTCGGAGCATTGAAATGAATTCTAGAACTTGAAGTTCTTAAGTTTGAATCAATTTGGTTTTGGAGTCAAATTCTGAGTTTTGTTGTTGTTTTGCATGTTCCAGAAATTCGAGCGAGTCCGTATCATGAATACAGACTTGCCAGTGCCTTTGGATGGGGCCCCGAGGGGCTTAGGTATGTTTTGGACCCCCGGGAGCTAAGTTCAAAAAACCAGATTTTTGCTGTCTGGTTTCCTTCTTCGCGATCGCGGAAAGAGGGCCGCATTCGCGGAGAAGGAATTGGGCTGGGCTGCTGAATGCTCTTCGCGTTCGCAGAAAACACTCCACGATCGCGGTGAGTCAGGTCCCTGACCTTCGCGATCGCATCCATGTCTTCGTGTTCGCGATGGTTTGGATCCCTGACCATCGCGATCGCATCCATGTCCTCGTGTTCGCATAGGTGTAGGACGGAGCCAGGCCTGTTTGCTCTTCGCGATCGTAGGATCTCCACCGCGTTCGCGTAGGTCTGGCCAGTTGGCCTTCTCGATCGCGGGCCCCTTTCTGCGTTCGCATAGAACGGCCTCAGGGGCCTGGGCCATTTGGCCTTCGCGATCGCGGGACCCTTGTCGCGATCACGATGAAGGGGCAGCTGAGCAGATTATTTTATAAGCGGGATTCAAATCATTTTCCCCATTCTCTTCTTATTCCTTGAGATATTTTAGAGCTCCCAAGAAGGCCATTCAACCTAGTACTTGAGGTAAATAAATTCTACCATGCTCTTGGTTTAATACTTAGATTTCTAATTAAACTAACTATTAAATTAGGAAAAAATCAAGATTTGGGGTAGTAAAATAGGGTTCTTGGGAATTCGATGAATTACCCAATTATTGCCATGAATTCAAGTAGAAATCGCATAATTTTGATCCTTAGGCTATGGGTGAGTGATTCCTTCGAGAATTTTCGGAATTCGAGCGTGCAGGCCCGGGGTTGAAATTTAGAAATTCTTCCAGAATGATGAATTATGGGATAAATAGGATATTTTCTCTTCTTTGATCATGAATTGATGTGATTGTACTATATTTGGCTAGTTGCGAGTCCTCGAGGGTAGACTTCGGAGTTCGGGCGCATCCGTGGTCAGAGGGACAGATTCGTCACGAGGTGAATCTCCTTTCCAACCTTGTAAGAGGGAATTTTTCCCATAAGGTGTTCTATTTGCTGTGTGTAATTGTTTTGGGGGCTACGTACGTACCAAGTGACGAGAGTCCGTACGTGGCGACTGTTATTGCTATGTCGGGTAGTTTAGGACTCACAAGCATGAGTCTATGTGCCTTATATGTATCTTTGGATGTGTTTTGAGTTGCATATTACCTTAGAAACAAATGTGCTTCATTGTTATTTTGGCATATATATATATATATATATATGTGTGTGTATATATACATACGTACGTCTAAGAGTAGCACACGATTCACAGGTATGATTCGCGATCGTGGGAAGCTTTATGGTAATGGTATATAATTGAGTCAGCACACGAGTCGCAGGTATGATTCACGATCGTTGGAAGCTTTATGATAAATCAGTATAATTGAGTCTGCACTCGAGTCGCAGGTATGATTCGAGATCGAGGGGAGCTTTACGACTATTCAGTATTTATATATTTCCTTACGACTCCGGCCGGTTGTCTTGACTTTGTGTGTGCATGACCATTTGGTTCTATTTCATTTATATTGGCTAGACAAATACTGGAAAGAGAAGAAAATGTACGTTGTTGCTTATTTTTAGTAGTTACCTGGGTTTCCGATACTTGATATGTATTTGCTGTTTACTGCCTTACCTACCTACTGTATTTCGTCATATCCTATCATATGTTATATTATTGGACCTTAGTGAGTGTCAAGTCGACCTCTCATCACTACTTCTTCGAGGTTAGATGGGATACTCACTGGGTACATATTTATTTATGTACTCATGCTGCACTTCTGTACTTGACTGTACAGGTCCTGAGGCTGGTGCATCTGGTTATCAGACCGGAGCTAGGTACTGATTAGAGCGGACTTGACTTCACGGTGAGCTGCTCCTCCTGACGATCCCTGGCAGCACCATGGAGTTTTCCTATGTTGTTTTCCCGTCTATTTCATTCAGACAGTGGGATTTTATATATTATCTTTTGTATATTCAGTTAGTATGACCGTGACCATCGTGACACAAGTTCCCGACACACACGTAGTGGTTATTTTGGGGTTTTGGGCTGTGTATATGTATGTTCGTCTTTTGGATCACTTATCTTTACAGCTATATCCTTTACCACTAAGTTATCATTTTCAGATATTATGTTTTAAACTTGTTAAGAATTGGTAAATGTTGAACTATATAATCAAATGAGTAAGGGAACACGTAGTGAAATCTATGTTGACTTGCCTAACCCCGCAGTTGGGCGCCATCACGACCTGAGTTAGGTTTTGGGTCGTGACAGTTTTGGTGAAGTCGTGGGTGAACTTCATGCATTTGTGCTTTGTTTATATATATTGGAGAAATTTATATGTTTTATTTACATCTTAGATTGCTTTCACGGGAAAGCTATTAGGTATCCTTCTGCTGAATGTTTAGACACAAATCTTTGCTAATTCAAGCGTTATATCACTAGTAAGAGATTGGAATCTACGAAACAAGCTACAATTACAGAGTTTTCGATCAATCCTGAAATAATTTACTCTTAGTAGCTTTCAAATATATGCTTTAGAGTTTAAATATTTATAAATCATCTACGAAATTATTAATAATATGTTTTTTTAAATATTTGATTAGTAAATTCTGGGTTGGCATTCCAGTCCCAGTCTTAGTGTCGGCTGGCATCCCAGTCCCAGTCTATCTAGTCCCTTCATTGGTCGGACTAGAGAAATATTGAGAGGTTTGGAAATGAACTGATTGTCCTGTGTTCCCATCCGGTCGCCTCATTAAAAACCTCCTCGAGAAAACCCAATTTGGACAAAACTCAAGTGAGAAAAAAAGAGTACGATGTGGAGAACACACTTTCTTAAAAGTTGAAGTACTTGAGGTGGGCGGCATTCCAGTTGTTTGGTAGTGGTTTTCCTTCCATTGTTTCTAGCTGGAATGACCCTTTGTTTTCTGTTACCGTTATTTTGCATGGGCCATCCCAATTTGTTCCGAGTTTGCCTTCTCGCGGGTCTTCACTTGCTTATGTTTTGGCCTTGAGCACGTAGTCCCTGACTTTGAACGATTTGACCTTAGGTATTTTGTTGTAATAGCATTCTGCCTATTGCTTTTCGGCGATCATCCTTATGTAGGCCATGTCTCTTCGTTCTTTGGCTTCGTCGAGCTCTTGCCTTCTGTTTTCATCGCTCCTCAGACCGCTCTCATAGGAGTATCTCAAACTAGGCTCTTCGACTTTGACTAGTATTACCACAACAGTCTCATAGACTAATGAGTAGTGTGTCTCTCTTGTGCTCGTCTTTGGCGTTGTGCGGTAGGCCCAGAGAACTTCTGGTAATAGCTCCGACCATAGACTCTTGGCGTCCTCGAGCTTTTGCTTCATGATGTTCAGTATTGATTTATTGGAGGATTTTGCTTGCCCGTTGCCCGTGGGGTGGTATGGTGTGGAGAGTTATCTTTTGATATGCCATTCTTCAAAATATTTGGCGGCCTTTGTTTCGGTAAATTGCGGTATGTTGTCGCAACTGATCTCGTTGGGGAGGCTGAAGCGACAAACAATGTTTTTCCATATGAAGGCGATCACTTCTTGTTCGCGTATCTGGGCGAATGCTCTGCTTCTACCCATTTACAAAAACAGTTAGTTAAAACCAAAAGAAATCGTACGTTACCTCGCCCCCGAGGGAGGGGCCGACGATGTCCATTTTCCACTTGATGAAAGGCCAAGGGGAGGTGACCGAGTGAAGGTGCTCGCCCGCATGGTCGATCATTGGGGCGTACTTTTGGCATTTCTCGCATTTTTTCACGAAGTCAACTGCCTCTTTTTTCATGGTGGGCCAATAGTAGCCTTTCCGATTGAGACATCTGACCAGAGCTCGATTGCCGGAATAATCCACGCAGTGGCCTTCGTGGACTTCTTCTAAGACGCTCCATGTTTGATTCGGGCCTAAGCATTTTTCTAGGGAGCCTCCATACGTCCTCTTGTATAGGTCGTTGTGGATGTTGTTGTATCTAGCTGCTTGCATCCAAAGCTTCGTAGCTTCCTTTTTATCATTTGGGAGTACGCCATCCTGCAAGTACGTAACAAGACAGTTACCCCTATCCCAAGTTAGATTTATAGTCCTTACCTTGATTTGATCTATCAATTAGTGGAGAAGGGTGACCACGTTTTCTTCTCCGATTATGCTTTTAGTAGTTGCCGCTAATTTGGCTAGGTTGTCTGCTATGATGTTTTGTGCTCTAGGGATCTGGTCGAGCTGGCATTCGTCAAACTCAGGTAGTAATTTACGGATTTCGGCCTGGTATTTTTTCTACCTTTGCTCTTTGATCTGAAAAGACCCTTTGACTTAGTTGACGACGAGTTGAGAGTCGCAACGTAGGGCGACCCATTTGGTCCCCTTCCTTGAGTGCTAGACTTAGTCCTGCATTCACGGCCTCATACTCGGCCTCGTAGTTAGTCATGTCCCAGCACTTTATGGACTGGCAATTAGTTTGCATGCCGGGACTTCGAGCACAAGTCCCAGTCTGGACCCTGACGCATTAGAAGCGTTGTCAGTGTATAAGTGATCGGATCCAACCCTGCACCACTATATAACGGCGAGGAGTGGTCGATGCAGCTTTTACCCAAAAGTCCGGGATCGATATCCACAGGGAGTTAAGATTGGTTGGGAGTTGGGTTTCTATCTAATCTAGCTATATGTGTTTCCTTTAATTGAACTTCTAACCATGCTTGGATTTGTTTCTATTCTACGTTTAATGTTATTGATTGCTGAAAATAATCTAAATACAATGTTTTTGTAGGTGTTTTCTCAATTGATAAAAAGCGCTAGGGAAGTGACTTACACCTAGGCAAGTATCTAATGTGGTCTAGAATATAGGGCAAGCTTGTTATATTTGGGGTCGTGATATAACCTTTACACATAATTACTCACTCTATACCTCTCGATAGTTTGAGTGACTTTGCACTAATTAGCTTTCTCAATCCTAATTGGGTGTTCAAAAAATGCAAGCAAAATTGGCTCAAGTCATGTATTACTACTCTAGGTTTAACCCTTTAATTGGGGCTATGAATCTCTTGAATTCACCAAAATTTCTTGTTAGCCTATTTTTCCTAGACTTGGGCTCTCTTTTTCAAGAAGAACCTAAGTCAAAAAGACACGAATCAGTGTTTGCAACCACTAATTCAACAGTTAAAGCTCGAAACAAGCTAAATATCACTACCCATAAACAAATAAGCCCTAAAATTGAAGACCCATTAAATACCCACACTACGGTTGGGTCACAACCCTAGCTAATGGGTTTAGCTACTCATAATTAAGGTACAAATCAAAGATGGAGATGAAATCTAAGCCATAAAAGTTGATTCCAAGAACAAAATCTAAGAATATAAGCTAAAGCTAATATAAAATTACTCTGAATGGTAAAGTACGGCTGTTCACGAGCTCACTAATACAAAAGTAACCTTAAAATGTGAAAAAGATGTATTTATACACAGCTGAAATTTATGGACAAAAATGCCCCTACGGAGGTTCCGCTGACAGTGAAATACTGGGCACCTCAGCACTTGGACTTCCGCGGCCGCGCAATAACGAGCGCCGACCGCATTTTTTTAGATTTCCTCGTGATCTTCATTCGCGGACGCGTACCTCATTTTAGCTTTGTGGAAAACTCTCTGAACTTTGATCTCGCTCCCAGCAGACTTTTCACTGCCTCAGCGTCAGGTGGCTTCGCAACCGCGTAATGTAGACACGGACCGCGTTCATTTCTTGGCCCAAGATTGCAAGGTCTCTGATTCTTTATTTTCCGCTCTCAGCGCAATTTCACTCGCGGTCGCGCTAATTGTTTCTGTTTAACCAAAGAACCGGATTCTTAGTCTAAGCTATTTTAAGAAGTACCCGGGCTTCTGATAACTAGGAAAATTCACTAAGAACAATAATAGAAATTAGACTTGTAAAATAGGAAAATAATAAGAGCACAAAAATGTAAATATATTTCAGTAGTGGTTCGAACGTTCCATACAAGCGGGATCTTTCTCCCTTTTATAGGAAATTTCTTAATATAACGTCTACTCTTCTTAACGATTGAGCATTAATGATTATTTATATCATTAATGTAACGATGAAATAGGTAATCATAACTGTTGTGTGAAGATTTTGTAACGTTTGGCTCATTGATTGAAGATCTTTAAATCTGCCCTTTATTCTGCTCTGGTTCATTCTGACCGTGTCTCTTCAACTCCTTAATTAGACTGGAGCTCCCGCTTCTAATTGTCTCATGGGTTCTACCCCGTACCTCTTTGTTCTGTACCTTTTTCTAAACTCTCATCCAACTGTCACTTTTCCATTGCTCCACGTAGATTGCTGTCACGACCCAAATTCCCAACCTTAGGGATCGTGATGGCGCCTAACACCACACTTGCTAGGCAAGCCAATGTTATAATTTGATTGACAAATACCCTTGATTTATTACTTACACATAAATAACTTGATTTAAAACCGGATTAAGTTATCATAGCTTCCATCAATCCATACAGAATAAAGATAATAATCTGCTAGATGAAATGAATTACGAACTACTTATAAAGTAAACTCTATGACTACCCCAGGGTCTGGTGTCACAATCCACAAACGACTAAAGAATACTACAAATATTGTCTGAAAGAAATAGTAAAATTGTTCTGAATGATGTAAAATAGTATATGTAAATGTAGGAGAAGACTCTCGGATATCTGCGAATGCCGGCATATGTACCTCGTGTCTCTAAACAAAATAAGGTGGTCGTCCTAGAATCCTCTACTGCTGAATGGTACCTGGATCTGTGCAAAAAGAGCATAGAGTGTAGCATCAGTACAACCGACCCCATGTACTGAGTAAGTGCCGAGCCTAACCTCGGCGAAGTAGTGACGATGCTAGGTCGGGCTTCAACAATATAATCAATAACAACAATAAATAATAAAACCATAAAGAGACTAAACAAATGGATAAATAAAGACTACAACGAAATAAAATAACTCCGCTATTACCAATTCTCAATAACTCTTCAAAATATCTCAACTTTCATTTTAAATAAAATAGTACGGAAATATTTAAAGAACAGTAAAATAGCCATCTCAACTTTTCAACTTTTGTTTTCCTTTTTCTTTGATAAACAAGTAAAAAAAATATAAATATAAATATCCTCCCTTATTACTCCTTGTTGCGGCGTGCAACCCGCTCCTACCTGCCCTCCCTTATTACTCCTCCCTAAAATATCTCCCTTATTACTAATGCGGCGTGCAACCCGATCCCACCTGTCCTCCCTTATCACTCCTTGTTGCCGTGTACAACCCGCTCCCACCAGACATATCATATCATTTATATTCAAAGTTTCAAAAAACTAGGCCAATCCTTTCACAATACCTTTGTTTCAACAATATATAAACAATAACTGCATTTTTCTCATGACTTCATCAATAACCTCTCAACTAGGAAACCAACAAGGATATCAAAGTATATACATCATTTCGTAACGCAATACCAAATCTCTCAGCCATATTTATATCACAAGGAAACCAACTCAAACAACCAATACTCTTCCAAAGAGGCACAACAATAAACAACACAATTCAACAAGCCAAAAAGTCATTGAAACAATAGTAAACATATAACAGTAAAGACAATAATCAAATAAGCGGGGAAACGTGAAAAGGGATCATGCTTGACAACGATTTGGGTGGTGCATAGATACTTGTCACCACACCTATACACCACACCCATGCAATCCACGTAGCAAACAAGTGGGGAGTCTTATTGCCTCGAGCTAAAGTTAGGCCAAACACTTACCTCGATGCCACGAACTCAATTCAAGCCTCAACTACAGCCTTACCCCTTGATTCCAACACCAACACGCCCGTATCTAGTCACAAGTTACTTAATTATATCAATAAGTGCTAATTGAATGAATTATAATGCATGGAAAAGAGTTTTCTAGAGTTTTCCCCAAAAAGCCAAAAATTGACCACAGGCCTGCTTGGTCCAAATTCGAAGTTCGGACCAAAACCCGATTACCCATTCACCCCCGAGTCCGTGTGTATGATTGGTTTTGGAATCGGACCCCAATTGAGGTCTAAATTCCCAAATTTCATTTTTTTTAGATGTTACCCTAAGTTCCCATGATAATCCCTAGATTCTAAGATTAAATCTTGTAAAAATATTTTAAGGAGTAAAGAAAACGAGTTAGAAATCACTTACAATTGGTTCGGAAAAGAAAGAATGTTTAGAAAATCGCCTCTTATGTTTTTAGGGTTTTGAAAAATAGAAAATACTGAAAAATCCCGTTTTATATAGACACCTCTCCCAGGCCTTCTGCCAATTCTCTGAAGTTTCTCCACTGCAGACCGCGGCCGCGAAGGTTCCACCGCGGACCGCGCTAGGGCGACCGCGGCCGCGCTCAAAGGTTCAGAGACTGACTCCCCCCGACCTGCAACAGTTAGTGATTTTAAGCCTAATGCATCCCGGAAACTACCCAAAACTTTCCCAAGCCCTCGGAACCTCAAACCAAAAGTGTACACATCCTCAGAAACACATTACGGATTTATTCGAGTAATCAAAACATCGAAATACTATCATAAACATCTAATGATACCTCAAATCATATAAAAATTCTCAACGCTTCTCAAACTTCACATTTTTTTCACTTTTAGTCCGAATCACGTCACAATCTAATCCGTTTCTTACCAACTTCCACAGATAACTCATACTAAACATATTGGACCTGTTCCGGGCTCCGGAACCATAATACGGTCCCGAACACACAAGTTTCTCATCAAATTTCGTTTTCAACAGCTTTCACATTTTTTCAGAAAATAATTTTCTTTAAAAATTCATTTCTTAGACTTGGGACCTCAGAATCCGATTCCGGGTGTACGTCCAAGTCTCATATTTTCCTACGGACCCTCCGGGATCGTCAAATCATGGGTTCGGGTCCGTTTACCAAAATTGTTGACCAAAGTCAACTCTATTAAAATAATTATTATAAATTCATTATTTTATCAATCTTTCCACATAAAGGCTTCCCGGCTACGCGCCCGAGATGCGCTCGCACATCAAGGTGAGATAAAAGGAGGCTTTCACGGCCTTGGAACACAACCTTAGCTAAAATTACACGGGATGACCTTTTGGGTCATCACAATCTCCACCTCTAAAATAAATGTTCGTCCTCAAACGGACATAGGGAGATACCTGGATCGGGAAAAAGATGGGGATATTTTGACTCCCAAGTCACTGCCTCAACAGGCTGACCCCTCAACTGAACGCGAACCGAAGGATGACTCTTCGATCTCAACTGACGATCCTGCCGGTCTAGAGTAGCTACCGGCTCCTCCTCGTAAGTCAAGTATTTCTCCAACTGGACAGAGCTGAAATCAAACACGTGGGACGGGTCACCATGATATTTCCGGAGCATAGACACATGGGATACCGGATGAACTTAGGATAAACCTGGAGGCAATGCAAGTCTTTAAGCTATCTTCCCCACCTTACCAAGAATATCGAACGACCCGATATACTTGGGGCTCAACTTACCCTTCTTCCCAAATATCATAACACCCTTCATGGGCGACACACGAAGCAATACTCTCTCTCCAACCATGAAGGCTACATCATGAACCTTCCGATCGGCATAACTCTTTTGCCTAGACTGGGCTACACGAAGTCTTTCCTGAATAATCTTGACCTTATCTAAGGCCTCCTGAACTAAGTCTGTACCCAACAACCGAGCCTCTCCTGGCTCGAACCATCCAACTGGTGATCTGCATCGCCTACCATATAACGCTTCATAAGGGTCCATCTGAATGCTCGACTGATAACTATTATTATAAGAAAACTCCGCTAACGGAAAAAACCGATCACATGCACCTCTAAAATCAATAACGCAAGCACAAAACATGTCCTCAAATATCTGAATGGTACGCTCAGACTGCCCGTCAGTCTAAGGGTGAAATGTTGTGTTGAGATCTATCAGGGTACCCAACTCACTATGCAATGCTCTCCAGAAGTGCGAGGTGAACTGAGGACCTCGATCTGATATAATGGACATCGGCACACCGTGCAACCAGACTATGTCCCGAATGTACAACTCAACCAACCGCTCTGAAGTATAAGTACTAGCCACTGGAATGAAGTGCGCTGACTTAGTCAGCCTATCTACAATAACCCAAACCGCATCGAACTTCCTCTAAGTTCGTGGGAGCCCAGCAACAAAGTCCATAGTGATATGCTCCCATTTCCACTCAGGAATCTTTATCTGTTGAAGCAAACCACCAGGTCTTTGATGCTCATACTTTACCTGCTGAAAATTTAAACAACGAGCCATATAAGCCACAATGTCCTTTTTCATCCTTCTCCACCAATAATGTTGTTTCAAGTCTTGGTACATTTTTGCTGCACCTGGGTGAATAGAATACTTGGAACTGTGAGCCTCCTCAAGGATAAACTCACAGAGGCCATCAACATTAGGCACACACAGCCTACCCTGCATACTTAAAATACCATCATCTCCAACTGTAACCTTCTTGGCATCCCCGTGCCGAACCGTGTCCCTAAGGACCGCCAAATGTGAGTCATCATCCGCTCTCAGATACGATCAATTAGTAAAGACCGAGCGACAGTACATGCTAGAACTCTGCTGGGAGAAATATCTAACCTCACGAACTGACAAAGGTGGATCTATTGATCGGTCATGTCATATAGTGTCACGACCCAAAACCTATGGGTTGTGATGGCGCCGGACACACTGTCAGGCAAGCCAATCCCTGAACCAGTTCAAACAACTTCCTGCTTACACTTTCAAAATCATGTCTTTTTCTGCATTTATAATCGAATAATAAAGCAAATGCTCGTAAACTAAATACGGCAGATAATCCACTTAATGCAGTACAAGAAATACCAACACTCTCCCAAAACCCGGTGACACAAGTACATGAGCAATTTCTAAGAATTTATACAATTATACAAATCTTGTCCGAGATTTTAGTTGGACAAAGGTAATAAAGACAAAAGCGTAGGGACATAGAAGGGAGACTCTGCGAGCTGCGGAACGCCACAGAACAATGCATCCTGAGTAAGTCTTCGAATCGATCACTGCACTATGAGGGTACCTGTGCAACAAAATGCACAGGAAGTGCAACATGAGTACATTTACATATATATGTACCCAATGAGTATCCCGTCTAATCTCGAAGGAGTAGTGACGAGAGGTCGACTTGATACTCACTAAGGTCCAACAGTAATAGTATAAAACAGGATATAAGGAGAGCAATAGACATGTAAATAGTGCACCACAATTGTGAAAAGAATACAGAGTTTCCAAGTAAATATTGAAAGCAGTAACAGCTCACCTGTCTCTTTTCCCCAACCATCTGTCAAATCATAAATCAGGAAAATGGTACCAAACAGTCATGCGCACACAGGATTAAGACAACCGACTGGAGTCATAAGGGAGAATAGCTATGCACTGCCGGGGATCGACCGACCCGTACCATGAGTGCATGCTTATAAAGTAATCATATCAAGAAGAGTTATGCACTGCCGGGGATCGACTGGCCCGTACCGTAAGTGCGTCTATCAATGTAATCACACTGTATCATAATGTAACTTCGTCCATACACTGCCGGGGATCGACCGGCCCGTACCATAAGTGAATTCTCAAATAAATCCCTGTGCACTACTGGGGATCGACCGAACCGTACCGTACCGTAAGTGCACTATAATCCGCCGTGGCGTACGACCCGCTCCCATAAGAGTGAAGGAAGTTACATATCGCTCGCGGGATGTAAATTACGAAGCGACAACATGCGCACACAAAATGTAAAGTTCATTTCACCACAATCCTTTCCCATTATTTAAGTAAATGAAAGCTCGGGAAAACAATAATATCTTACATGATTACAAAACTTATAAGTCATTTCTTTTCCTTTCATAATACTTTCCATAAACAATTTCCTTCCAAATTATTTAGAATCCATAAATCTCAGAGAAACAAAACCACACAACATGATATTATAACATACATATAATTCATTCCAAGAAGTATACAGGGCATGATGTGGGGCCTAACTACCCGGACATAACAATAGTAGCCGCTATGTAGGAACTCTCGTCACTTGGTACGTACGTAGCCCCCAACAAACAATTAAATATAGCATGTAGAACACCTAAGGGGACAATTCCCTCTTACAAGGTTAGAAAGGAGACTCACCTCGCTCCGAAGATTCATCACCGGCTTCCAAGCCTCTACGACGACTAAAATGGATGCGCAACGCTCCCAAACTATCCAAATAACGATAATTCAATGAAAATATACTCAATAGATCATAACCAATTCAAATTACAAAGTTCCTCAGCCCGGCTCAATGAAATGACCAAAATGACCTCGGGCCCACGTACCCGGAAATTTCTTGAAGAAAATCCCTACCCGAAGCTTTACTAATTCAATTACACATTTTACTCAATTATTCATGTTCAATTCGTGGCTAAAATCCAAATTTCCAAATTTCTAGGTTTTCTTCAAAATTCTAATTTTACCACAAATTTTTCATGTTCAATCCCATGTATAAACCTTGGATTAACTTGGAAATGAGAAGGAATCACTTACCTCTTGATGCTTGATGAAAATCACCCTTTGAAATCCTCCAAAATCGCCCCAACCAAGTGAAGGAATTGATGAAATGGCCAAAATCCCATTTTTTAAACATTCTGCCCAGTTATTTACTCAGTGCGATCGCGGAAAATGCTTTGCGATCGCGGAGTACAATTTTTCCAGCCCAAAATTTGCTCTTTGCGATCGTGGAAAGAGCTTCGCGATCGCGGAGAACAAATGCCCAGCCTCCCAGACAGCCTCTAGTAGAATAGTCATAACGTTTTTCACAAACCTCCAAATGACAAATGGTTTAATGTTCTAAAAACTAGACTTCAAGATCTATAACTTTCATTTGTTGGTCATCTCCCAAATCCTTATATATTTCGAGATATAAGCTGCCAAAGTCATCCCTGTGCAACACAAATATCTTCTTCATCTTCCCGGACACCCTGTAGTGTTACAGCCATATCGTTTTGTACACAAATCCAAATTCTAAATGGTTTACATTTATAGAAACTAGACACAAATGACTACAACTTTCATTTTTACATAACCTCAAAATGCCTTATAGATTGTGAGATATGAGCCTCCGAAGTGGAGTCAGTGCAGCAGAGCATTTCTTCTATGCGATCGCACAACTTGCCTGCGATCGCACAGGCCTTTTTCCAGCTCCCTCCAAATCCCTCTCCGCGATCGCACCACTCAGGCCGCGATCGCACAGACCAAAAATCACTGCCCCTCAATTCCTTCTCTGCGATCGCAAAGCAAAGGCTGCGATCGCATAGAACTCCATCAGCACCAGAAAACCGGCAACAACAATTCAACCCGAAA
Organism: Nicotiana undulata; assembly: GCA_005239495.1. Lineage (NCBI taxonomy): Eukaryota > Viridiplantae > Streptophyta > Magnoliopsida > Solanales > Solanaceae > Nicotiana > Nicotiana undulata. Next base: position 63,793 of record ML295334.1, read on the forward strand.
TGCCCCGAAAAACACCCGAGGCCCTCGGGACCCCGTCCAAACATACGACTCAGTCCCATAACATCCCACGAACTTTCTCGGGGCTTCAAATCATCTTAAACAATGCCTAAATCACGAATCGCACTAAAATTCAACTTTATGAACTTTTAAAATTCCAACTTCCACATTTGATGCCGAAACCTATCAAACCACGTTCGATTGACCTCAAATTTTGCAGGCAAGTCGTATTCGCCATTACGGACCTGCTCCAACTTCCGAAATCACATTCTGAACCCGATATCAAAATTTCCATTTCCGGTCGAATTCTTCAAAAACCTTCAGTTTTCTATCTTTAGCCAAATGACCTTAAATTGACTTTCGGATATCCGAATTCACTTCCGATCGCGCTCCCAACTCCAGAATCACCATACGGAGATATTCCTAGACTCGGAATCCCAAACGGACATAAGTATCATTGAAATGTACTTTAAGTCAAACTTAGGAAATTTCCTTAAAATACTGACTTTCCACAATATACGCTGAACTGCTCCCGGGTTATCCAAAACCCGTTACGGACATACGCCCAAGTCCGAAATCATCATACGAACCTGCTGGAACCTTTGGATCCTGATTCCGAGGTCTTTAACTCAAAATCCCAGAAAGAGTTGCTTGATTCGCCCCTATCTTTAATAGGACTGGACTAAGTTCAGGCAGATCTCCGTCCCATTTCACGGATGCATCGCATTGAGAATTGACTCGTCGGATTAACCACTTAGACAAAGAGTTCCCCGTATTCCATTTCATTGGCAACTGAAATAGATCTAAACGGATTGCGTGGTACCCCGGACCGAAGAAATTGAAAAATGAATTGAAAAGAGATCTCACTTCTGTTTACTCAGACGCCTCTTTCTTATCGAAGACTCTGGCAGCTGGAACTCATCGGCAGCGACTCTTACCACTGCAACCTAGGCACTCAGGCCTTGGAGCTGATCTGTCAGTCCACCGTTACCACAAACCTCTACTTTGAAGTGAAGCGATTTCGTTCATTCCCGAGTCGATAATTGCCAGAGGATGGAACCCAGTAATGGCACATCAGCTTACCGATTCCTTAATAAGAATTCATTCCTGGACTTTACTTGGAACAAGTTATCCCCATACGGAGTCCGCCCAAGGGAGAAATCCAATCCAATGGGTCACTGGGACTGGGCTTGACATCAAAGACAGAGAAAAGCGTATAAGCGCAAAAAAGGAAAATTACCTGGGAAAACAATCCCAAGGGAAGCTTCTCGCTAGTGCTTTGCCCCACCACTGAACATTGCGTTGCTAAGGAAGCTTGGTTTGCTTAGGGCTCATAGGAGGTAGGACAGATAATAGAATTTCGCCGGCGAGATGAGTCTGGGAAAGCCTGAGGGGCTAGAGGGTGGGCTTTAGAACGGTTTACTGAGACTCCGTTAGCCATAGCCAGGGGTTTATCTCATCTGAAGCTACCATTTACTCGGTGGCACTTGAATTGGAAGTTGGTAACTAAGTGAGAAAATGGCTCTAATGAAACTAACTGTATTTTAGCTCGCGCATACAAAGCATCATTCTATCCTTTCATCCCTCGCTGCCTTTTGATTGGTCGTGTTTATACCCGATAGAATTTTTGTTGGTTCCTTGCTTCAGCCATGTCATTATTGGGGCATTCCTTGACCATAGTTCTATATCTTTCCCAGATTTCATGAAGGGGTTCATTTGGTTCTTGTTTGAAGGCTAATATCTCATTCTTTAATGCTTCCATATGACCCGTTGAGAAAAACATGGATATAAACTTATCCACCAACTCATCCCACGTAGCGATGGAATGGTTGAGCAGCCTTTCGAGCCAGTCCAAAGATTTCCCTCTAAGTGAAAACGGGAACAATATCGGTCTCAATGCATCCTCTAACACGTTCGTCTGTTTGCTTCCCCAACAGGTATCTACAAATTGTTTAGATGTTTATAAGAATTCTGATGGGGATCGCCTGTGAAGAACCATCGCTGCTCCAATAAGGTCAACATAACATTTGTACTCTAAAAATTGCCTGCCCGGATTCGGGGTGGGACAATCGCACTGGAATAGCCTTTATTTGGAAGCACCCGATGAGTTGCCCGTGGAGGAGGTGGGGGAGGGTCTGGAATATTGTCATTGGCCTGGTGGCCTCTTTTTTGACCTTGAGATACAATATGCACCTCATCATCACCATTATCATCTACCTTCTCCCCCGAGAGAACATTGCCGAAAGGATCATTTAACACACAAAAGTTAGTAAAATAGAAGGAAAGAAAAACAATCCACACAACTAGTCAGATAGATAGCCAAACCGTTTAACTCCCCGACAACGGCGCCAAAAAGTGATCGGATCCAACCCTGCACCACTATATAATGGTGAGGAGTGGTCGATGCAGCTTTTTAACCGAAAGGTCGGGATCGATATCCACAGGGAGTTAAGATTGGTTGGGAGTTGGGTTTCTATCTAATCTAGCTACGTGTGTTGCCTTTAATTGCACTTTTAGCCATGCTTGGATTTGTTTCTATTATACGTTTAATGCTATTGATTGCTGAAAATAATCTAACTACAATGTTTTTGTAGGAGTTTTCTCAATTGATAAAAAGCACTAGGGAAGTGACTTACACCTAGGCGAGTATCTAATGGGGTCTAGAATTTAGGACAAGCTTGTTATATTTGGGGTCGTGATATAACCTTTACACATAATTACTCACTCTATACCTCTCGGTAGATTGGGTGACTTTGACCTAATAAGCTTTCTCAAGCCTAATTGGGTGTTCAAAAAATGCAAGCACAATTGGCTCAAGTCGGGTATTACTATCTCTAGGTTTAACCCTTTAATTGGGGCTATCAATCTCTTGAATTCACCCGAATATCTTAATAGCCTATTTTTCCTAGACTTGGGCTCTCTTTCTCAAGAAAAGCCTAAGTCAAAACTGCACGATCAGTGTTTGCAATCACCAATTCAACAGTTAAAGCATGAAACAAGCTAAATATCACTAACCCATAAACAAATAAGCCCTAAAATTGAAGACCCATTAAATACCCACACTAGGGTTGGGTCAAAACCCTAGCTAATGGGTTTGAAATCAAATATGGATATGAAATATAAGCCATAAAAGTTGATTACAAGAACGTAATATAAGAATATAAGCTAAAGCTACTCTAAAATTACTCTAAATGGTAATGTACGGTTGTTCACGAGCTCACTAATACAAAAGATAACATAAAAATGAGAAAAAGATCTATTTATACACAACTGAAATTACTGGGCGACAGTGAAATATTGGGCGCCTCGGCGGTTTGACTTTCGCGACCACGTAATAACGAGTGCGGACCGCATTTCTTCAGATTTGGACTTGGACTAGGGTGGGTTTCGCGGACAGCACAAAATCTATCGCGTCAGTGTGATATTCATTCGCGGCCGCGTAAAATGTTCGCGGATCGCGTTCCTCATTTTAGATTTGTTGCAAACTCTATGAACTTTGATCTTGCTCCCAACGGACTTTTCACCGCATGAGCGCCAAGTGGCTTCGCGGCCGCGTAATGTAGACGTGGACCGCGTTCTTTGCTTGGCCTAAGATTACAAGGTCTCTGATTCTTTATCTTTCGCTCTCAGCATAATTTCACTCGCGGCCGCGCCAATGGTTTTGCGGCCGCACTTTTGTAACGCGGTCAGCAGTCTACATTGAGCCCAATTCCATATCTCTGAACTTTATCTTCGCGGCAGCATATTTGTAACCGCCTCAGCAGAGGATCTTACGCGACCGCATAATAATAGCATTGATAGCGCTCCAGTTTCATTCTTTGGGATTGTGCAAGTTTGGCTCATTTATGAGTTCATTTTGGCTTCTTTGCCTCATATTGACCAAAACCTGCAAATAAGCACCTTAAGTTAGTTTTCGGGAATACCTTTAACACATTTTTGACCCAAAACCTAAGAAAAAGAGAGCAAATAGTAGGCTAAAATCCCTAGTTATCAATTAGATCAATAGATCTTGTGTTTGTGGAGAAGCGTGGGCAGCTTCTCTTTCCACTTTTGGCATTATTTTTGCACTGAAGTCGGTGACAAAGTCGGAAAGGACTTGTGATTTTATCGTCGTCCGCAGTAGATATATGATATCATGCTCACTTAATCCTTTGGCCCACATGGCTAACCTGCCGATAGCTCGGGCTTATGAAAAATACTTCTCAAGGGAAAAGTTGTGACTACCGAGATGGTGTGGCACTGAAAGTAGTGTGTAATATTGCATGAAGCTACGACCAAGGCCAAGGCCCATTTTTTGAGGTGAGGGTACCTCATCACGACGTCGATTAAAGTTTTGCTAATGTAATAGATGGGAGATTGCGTACCTTTATCTTTCAGACCAGGACTGCACTTACCGCTACATCAAATACAACGAGGTAGACGAGAAAATGTTATGCGGGTTCTGCTTTGGAAAACAACGACGGTGATGATAGATAAGCCTTTAACTCCTTCAGGTCTTGAACACACTTAGAGGTCCACTAGAGGCTGTTTTCCTTCATGAGTACGCCAAAAAACTTATGACATATGTCAGACGATCATGAGATGAATCTCGACAGGGAGGTGATGCGGTCAGTCAGCATCTGAACCTGTTTTTCTAGTTAAGTGCTCTGATATTCCCTCTATTTGATTAGGTCAGGGTTGACCTCGTTGCCTCTTTGTGATATTAGGAAGCCCAAAATTTTCTTGTGGTCACGCCGAATGCACACTTTTCAGGATTTAGTTTCATCTCATACCGCTTAAGTATATCGAAGTCTTTTTTCAGGTGGTCAATGTGATTGCTTTTCCTGTTGGACCTGACCAACATATCATCTATGTAGACCTCTATGGTCTTGCCGAGTTTGACTTTGAACATTTTTGTCACCAACCTTTGGTATGTCGCCCCCGCGTTTTTAGTCCGAAAGGCATCACTCTGTAGTTGTATGTTCCTTGGTGGGTGATGAAGGTAGTCTTCTCCTGGTCCTCTTCTTCCATGAGGATCTGATTGTAGCCCGAGTAGGCATCTAAGAAGCTGAGCAGTTCATGCCCGGTCGTTGCGTCAATGAGCTGGTCGATATGATGTAGAGGGAATGAATCTTTTGGGCATGCTTTGTTTAAATCTATAAGTCTACGCATATCCGCCACTTTCCGTTCTTCTTTTTCACCATGACCACATTGGCGACCCATTGGGGGTATTTTGATTCCCTGATGGAGCAATTTTCCAACAATTTTTTACCTCCTCGCGGACTGCACCGTTTATTGCAGAATTGAACTTCCGCCTAACCTGCCTTACCGGGGGGTAGAACGGGTCAACGTTCAACTTATGTGTCGCGACCTCTTTCGGGATACCTGACATGTCTGCATGGGAAAAAGCAAACAAGTCTGTGTTACTAGTTAAGAATTGACGGAATTTACCTGGTTCCTAAAGCTTGTAGCCGACGTAGGCTTTCTTGTTGTGGTCGTTATCATCAAGATGGATGGGGTAGAGGTCTCATACAGTTGATCCAGTGGCATCTATTGTTTTGAGGTCTCTGATGACGTCTGCTCCTTCATCACAGCTCGACCCCGACGCTGTTAATTGCTATGCATATTTTGCTTTGCCCTTCATATTTTAGGTATATGTGCAATCCTGGGTGATGCGATAGAATTCTTGATATGTGCATTGTTCCTCTCGTATGATGGATGATGTTTTAGACGTCAATACCTCACAAGAATATAAGTTAATTGTGAGGTATCCAATTTTCCGTGTGTTGTCTAACAAGAAGAACCTGGTTCTTCTTGGTGTACTAACCTCTACTATTGGGGAATAATAAAAGCAGTAAAGTAAAGACACAAGGACTTTTACGTTGAAAACACCGGCTCAAAAGTTTAGAAAACCATGACCTACTCCTCAGTAGGATTTTATCAAACTCTTTACTAAAACTCTGAGCCAAATGGACTTACAAAATAAACTCTTTTGTAATCCTAGGACTAACTCTAATCCTTTTGTATCAACTAACCTCTAGCTAGTTTCTACAAGATTCAAGTTAACTCTAACTTGAACAATGTGTACCTATTATAATTGCTTCTATGAAAGCTTAAAAGATACAATGTTAAAACTCCTACTACAATCAACTAGACTCAACACACACAGATGGAACTGTTTCTTCTAGTTGAACTGTAGCTTTTGTATCGCACAATAATTCTGTTTGCAAAATAACTATGGGAACTTTGATTTCAGAACTTGATTCACTTCAGCCTTTGTGCGTCACCTTTTCCAGCAGAAATACTTCTAGTATTTATAGAGTCAGTTGTTGAGTTTGTCATTCAATCTTGATCCAACTCTTCCTGGGTGAAAGATTGGAATACAACTCAACTTCCTTCTTCTATTACTGTCCCTGCTGAATTCAACTTTTGTCCTCTCATCAGTTTGCAACCTTTTTCGCATTAGGAGACAATCTCTTTGTTCTTTGACACTTCACAATCACACATAACTCCTATGCATATACGGTTCATGTGCCAGCTCTTCAGTTCAAGTATGTGTGCTCTGATGGACCTGGTTCAACTGGTCAGACATTTGTCAATCTTCAAAACCAATGCAGTGACTTGGGCCAACAATGGACACTCCCTATGAGGTAGGAAATTTGATAACTTGGTACAATCTGGAGGGGATGGCCTCCATGGCGTGTATGAAGGGTCGACCTATTATGGCGTTGTACGTTTTATCCTGGTCCATGATATGGAATGTGGTTTCCAGAGTGACGTTGGTGGCCAGGACGGGGAGTGTGATTTCTTTAGATGTTCGTTCAACTGCATTGTTAAAACTTGTTAGCGTGATGCAGCGTGGCACTATCTTATCCTCGAGTTTCATTTGTGCAAGTACTCGATAGTGGATAATGCACGTGCCGCTTCCATCGTCCACCATAATGCGTCTTACAAATTCTGGATGTTAGAATTTGTTTGAATTCAGTAATTAAGTTATGTTCCAAGTTTTGGAGGAACACGCTAGTAGGATAATTGGAGGACGGTTGGATACCACTTAAACGAGCTAGGATTTTGCGTTTACGTTTAAAAATATTGCCAAAAGTGGATTTATTCCTTTCTTGGACTTCTTGAATGAAATTTTCAGTCGTTGGGAGGAGATGAAGATGCTCTCCCAGATTTTATTTACTACTAGAGGAAAAGTTGGATATGAGGCCCAGATTTTATTTACGGAGAGATCGGGTTCTATGACATTCTGGACAACTCCTTAAAGGAAAAGGGTTTAAGGAAGAGTCGCCACCTAACGATTTTTGTGGTGTGTTAGGGCACCTAGAGTTGATAACTCATAAACTAGTTTGCATTACCAGAGATTGGGTAAGGGATTGAAATTATCCTAAGGGGAAGGTATTAGGCACCCCTCAAGATCCACAACTGTGGGTCCCAGCCAAGAAATTTTATGAATTTGGACGGTGAAAAAGTAGCAAGCAAGGTTCATATAAGAGGGGATTTCAAACAAGCATGAAAATCTTTAAAGGTTTTGGAGAATACATTAGAATAAACATTTGAAAAGAATTGTCCTAGGTTTAAAGTAATACGGATCACATCAATGCAATACCCGGTATGACACTTCCTCACAGAGGCGGCTACACGTGGTATTAGCGCATCGGTAATCATATATGTATTCTACCCTTCCCGCCCCGTAAAGGTTATTTAAAACGCGTGTGTTGGTCACGAATGCTTATTGCATGCTATTACCCGTCCCGTCCTATCAGTCTTGGAGGGTGTTTAGGACTACTATTCCTACAAGGCGAGTACTAGGTTGACCCCCTAGGTCTAAAGGATTAAACTCTAAGCGACATACAATAACAGTTAGGACTGCATATAGAGGAAGCATACAAAAGCAAATAGGGGCCCATACATCCCTCCACAGGTGGTATACGTAAATAGCACGACTCAAGCACATAAAGGAGTCTCAATGAAAGAGTTTTAAACCAGAGGTTTTAAGTTTGAAAACAGTAGGCTTAGGAGCTTTGGTTTTCAGAAAAATAAGGCAAAAAGTCGATTAAAACAGAGTAGTTTAAGGAAGACTTGATTGGAAAAATCTAGTAATTCAAAGGCAATAGCAAGATTAAAAATGCACAGCAGTTCTGATGGAGTTTCAAATAAACGGATGAATAACCTTTAGGAAACCAATAATCAGAAGTAAAACAAGATTTGAAAGTAAAACTGAGTAGTTTCAAACAGGAGTGACTTACTTTGAAATCAGTAATTCAAAAATATAGCAGGAACCGGTAGTTTAAAGGAGTTTTAGTAAAGGAGATTGAGTGCATAACTTCGAGAACCAATAATTTTAAGATAGAGCAAGGATTCAAACAAAACATAGTGACTTTGTGAAAGGGAGAGTTTGTTTTGAAAATCTGTTAATTGCTGGGCAAACAAGAGTGAAAATAACGACACACAACGATGTGCTCAAGAAAAGGTTGATTAGTTTTATAGGTCATTTTTAATACAAACATGACATAACAGTTGATTTGGGTTTTTATAAGTGTTAGGCCTAAAGTTTGCCTAGGCGTCGTACACATTGCCTATTTTGTTTTGAAAGGTGAGCATGCATACCTTAGTCCTGATTTTAAAGATATGCAAAAAATATATTTGCAGAAAACGTTTTAAAACCTTTAACCATATTTTAGCGAGATTACTAGATTAGAACATTAACTAGGCATTTAACAGGGCGCAATGGAAAACAGGCATTTTGAAAGTAAAGTCCTAAAGAGCAGCATATCTAATGCACACATGAATAAGTAGAACCCTATAGGCATGTCTTCTACATGCAATGCTTGTTGAGATGCAGTAATAGTACATTATAACGATTTTATTACTTGGTTATAATTATTAATGGTGAGCAGGTCTTATAAAATGATATGAATATAACAGTTACCTAAACATGATTTCTAATGCATGGTATGCATGTCCTAAGCATGCTACTATTACACACATAGGTAAGTAAAATCCAATAGTCATGTTTTCTACCCATACTATACTAAACATGCATAGTCCCCTCCCACATTCACTATCCAGCCCCAATTATTCGTTTACAAATTATTACAGGCCAATAATAATAAATTACATTAATGAAATGAAAAAAAGTAAGAAGTTGCTTCTATGGGGAGCCTTCAATCAGGCCCAATCTCCCAGCCTCACTCCTTTGAGTTTCACAGCCTTACATGGCCTAGGTGCGACAAAGTTCCCTAGGGCCCCAAATGGGTCCCTGGACAATATCAGCACCCAAGAAAAATTGCCAAAATTTTAACAAAGTGCAATGTGGAATTACCAGCCTTGTGTGTCAAAGTTCAATGAGTACTCAAGGGTACTCAAGGCAATGCTCACACGAAGGGGGTAGGACCTAATTTCTAAGAGTAGTGGGAAGTGTTTATAGTTTAAAAGAGTGTTGAGTTTGAAAGAGTTTTGAAATATTTGATTTTGAAAAATGACTTCAGAGAACAATGTAAGAATTTTACAAAAGAAAAATAGTTCGCAAAAGGGAAAGAAACAGGCCAATCACAACTCAGCAAAGGTGCAGGGTTCAAGAGACAAACTCAACAGGGGAAAGGGAGTTGGGTACAAGTAATTCACATGTTAGCAATAGAATAAAGTTACAGATTCACATAGTTACCACATAGTTGTCACAAAGCAATCATAAATTAACAGGATCCGAATTATATAGCATTTAGAAATCAGATGGAGGGATACAAGTTGCAGCATGAGAGGCTAAATAGGGGATGAGAGCATGTAACAGTAGTCATGTTGAGATAAGAAACATTAACCTATAGACAAATAATCATACTAGTGACATAAGTCTCACATAGAGTCACACGGGAGGAACAAGAGACATATTAGACTGATAGAAAAGGAGGAATAGCAGGGATATGCTAATTACACCAGACTCAAACAATTATAGAGAATCACATGAGAAAAGCGGAGTACTTATTAGACTATCAAAAGAGAAAGGACATTATAGAATCGTGCTAATTACATGGTAGGCAGTAGAACCACAAGATAAAGCACCAAAGGAACAACAGGTATATAAACAACAACTGAAGCATATTGTGTAGAGACACTATAAAATTAAATTAGAGACATACCAACTGATTGATATAGAATAGCAAGGTGCAAAGAGATAGAACAACAACAGCAGTATGCAGAACAAAGGAGCAACAGAGTAGTAATGTGCAGAAACAAAAGAGCAGCAAGGATTACTCAGTGTGTTTGTGTGTGCTATCAGTGTCAATGTGTTTTGCAAAGAGAGAAGGCAGAGTATATATAGTTGAAAATCAAGTAGAAAATAAGGTAAAAATCAATTCAAGTAGTAATTCAGGAACTCGAAATCAATTAAATCAGGAAATTAAGGCAAGTACTCCCTTAAGACAAGGGATTTGATTCAAACGGTAAGAATCAATGATATGTAAGGCAAGAAGAATCAATACACGATTAATAAGGAAAGGATCAATGTAGTTCAGTAATGGTTACAACTTAGAATCGGTAAAGTGAGAATCAGAAGTCTCCCTTAATTAAGGGAGTCATCTCAAAAGGTAAAGAAGAGGGAGAAAAATAGGGAAAAGAATTCACATAGCAAGAGCAATCAAGGAACAATTTGAACATGGCAAGCATAGAGTAAGTAATTGGGACTAGGTTCAGAAGTTTTAATTAAGGAAACAATGTCAAAAAGAATCAGTAAACATTGTAATCGACCACACAATAAGGCAGGAAAATAATTCAGAGGTTGGAAATCAGTAAAGGGGTATCAATCCCCAGAGATTAGGGATCCTAAATTAGTACCAATTCAGGAAAAGCCTCATATATTTAAGGAGATATTGGGAATCAATATGGTATAACTCATAGTCATTCAAAAATGTTAAAATAAGCACTGATTTGAATAGGATAAACACACATTAGGCAAGAAGAAGTAGAATCAAAGACCAACAGCATAACAAAGGTAATAATCACAAATAATCAGGGATTACTCATGGGAAACAGATACACACACAAATCAGAGGGACAAATCAGTAGAGACATAATCAGGGTTAGAGCATAGTGTTAAAACTAAAGCTTTAACATAATAAATCATGGTTAAAAGTGATGAAACGTCTAAGCATATGAGAAAATCACTTGAACCTTGAGAAATCGTTTGAAGAAAAGTTTCAGAACCCCTAAGTGAATAACTTGTTTAAAAATGGAAAAGCTTTTGAGAAAAAATGTAATAATACTCGTAATAAACCCAGATTCAGTGTGGATCTAAGAAAATCGGAAGGTTATAAAGATTAGGGTTTCAGAGATATCGGAGAAAGTAGAAGAACCTGCTGTGAAACTCAAAGATCGTGGCAAATATGGCACGGTCGCGTCAAAATCCCACCGGAGAGAGCCGAAAAACCAACCAAGCAAGGAACCCCAGTAACCGTTCAGGCATGGTAAAGACCACTGGAGGTCTCAGAGATGGAGTAAACCGGAGAAAGGAGGAGTCATGGCGGTTGGTAGTCGAAAGGGGTGAGACTGGAGGTGGCCGGAGAGATGGTGGATGCCATCGGAGAAGAAGAACCCAGAAAGTTCTAGAGAGAGCAGGAGAAGAAGATACGAGAAGAGAGAGAGTCGGTCTTGAGAGAATGAGACGGAGGGGGTTAGGTTAGAATTAAATTAGGTAAGTAGTATCTGGACCGTTAATCAAATTTGATCAACGGTTCAGATTGGCTTGGGATTCGGTCGGGTATCTGATAGGTTTTGGGTTGGGTATTTTATTGGTTTGGGCTGGGGTTTGGGTAATTGGGTTAAGGGGTTGAAATAGCTTAAGAGTGGCTAGATTTTAAATACTCCTTAAAATATGATAATTAATTAATTAAAATAACTAGTAATTATATAAAAATGAAATTAATTTTAAATAAGTAAAATCACAGTAATTAACTAATATTAAGTGTAAAAATGCATAAATTTTGAATTAAAATAATATAAAACATCCAATTGGGCCATAATTGCAAAATTGTTGTAATTGGAATTAAATAAGACCCAATTGGCTAATTTGTGAAATAATTAGATTTTAATGGATAAAAACGATTATAAATAACATAATAGGTTAAAAAATATTTTGAAGTTATTTATGACATAATTTAGGAATTATTTAAATATGAAATATTAAATAAACGAGGAAATAATATAAATAAAAATAGGGAAAATAGGGAAAAATACTCATCATTACAAAGATTAATTTTGAAAGCTTATAGGCAAGTTTGAAAATAATCTTGAGGAATAATTGGGTATCAACAGCCGGGACAATGAGGGGAGAGGTAACAGTATTAAGGGTGTTTAGTGGATTAATGATAGGGGATTTATTTTTGTTAATTTGTAGGGTGGTGTAACGACCCGGCCGGTCGTTCCGTAGAATTTGCACGGTTATTCCTGTTTTTGGCTTGTCATGCCTTGTTTATACTGTTTAGGATGTGTTGGAGTCGGTTGGTTCAGGTTCGAAATGGTTGTAGTGAGAATTGAGACACTTAGTCTCTTAAAGTAGCCTTATTCTTGGAAAAGTCAACTGGGAGTTGACTTCTTGGTAAACGATTTCGGAATGCGGATTTTTTGGCTCGGGTAGTTTCGTTAGGTGATTTGGTACTTAGGAGTGTCTTCAGAATGTATTTTGGAGGTCCGGTGTAGAATTAGGCATGAATTGGCGAAAGTTAGTTTTTGGCGAATTCCGGGGTCGGAATGCTATTTCGGAAGTTGAAACAGGTTTGTAGGGTCATTTTGTATATGTGTGAAAAATTCTAGGTTAATCGGATGTGTTTTGGATGGTTTCGGCATCGTTGGTGAAATTTAAAAATTTCTAACTTCATAGGCTTGAATTTGAGGTGAATATAGTGTTTTGATGTTATTTTGGGTATTCCGAGGGTGTGACTAAGTCCGGATGATCATTTATGATTTGTTGGTATGTTTAGTTGGGGTCCCGAGGCCCTCAGGATGGTTTTGAGTGATCAACGGGAAGTTTGGAAAGTTATTTTTGCTGCTGATTTTGTTGTTGCTGTCATTTCCGCACCTGCGGATATTGGACCGCAGGTGCGAGCCGCAGAAGCGACAAGGGGGATCGCAGGTGCGTTATGAGTCCATCAGGGGAAGAACCGCAGATGCAGTTGAGTGGGCGCATATACTGAACTGCAAATGCGAGTTTGGCCCCTTTAATGAGAAACAGCAGATGCAGTATATTGACTGCAAAAGCGATCCGTAATTGCGAGATGCCTGGGCAGAAAGTATATAAAGGGTCCTTAGCAAATTTTGATCTTCTTTTCACCATTTTCATACGAGTTTGAAGCTTTTGAAGGGGTTTTGAAGAGGGAAATCGATAGTTCTTCATTGAGATAAGGTTTTTGGACTCTAAACTCATTCAAATGTGATTAAAGGTCTGATTAATGGTGAAAATTTGGGAAAAATCAGTGTATAAATGGGTAATTAGGGCTTGAGATTAGGAGACCTTAGAATGGGAATTTGAGGGGTCATCTGAACTCCGATTTCACTGTTCTTGGCATGTATAGACTCGTGGGAGAATGAGGAACCATATGGTATAAATTTTATCGAGTTCCAAGACGTGGGCCCGGTGGACGGGTTTGGCCAATTTCGGAATATTTGAGTAATTTTGATTAATTTCGATTGGGTTTCGTTCCTTGGCATATTATAATGGAATAAATATGATTTTTGGTAGAATTGGACAACTCGGAGGCCGAATCAAGAGGCAAGGGCATTGCGGAGTAGTATTTTAGCCGGTTTAGAGGTAAGTAACGATTGTAACTCTAGACATGAGGGTATGAAACCCTGGTATTTCACTTTGTTTTGGTAAATGAGGTGACGCACATGCTAGGTGACGAGCGTGTGGGAGTGAACCGATAGGGATTGTGACTTGGTTCGTCCCGTAGCGGCTATTAAGCCGCGTATTCGATTTGAAACCTTACGATATTCTGTATTTTAGAAACTTAAACTTGTTTATGGGTTGTAATCCATGTTTGTTTAGACCTTCAGAGGTACTTTTACACTATTCTCACACTATCCTGATAGAACATTTGTGAACTCAGCCATGTTTTCTACTTGTTGTTTTTTTTCACGGTTATCACTCTGTTTTGAAACTCTGAGAGGTATCTTGGGGATGAGCCCCGTGAGTTGAGATGAGTTTCCCGAGTGTCTTGTGAGGATGACCGAGTGAGGCCGAGATCCGAGTATGTGAGGATAGTTGTGGATCGGGCTGCATGCCGCAGCAATATATTTTATATATTATATATGGATCGGGCTGCACGCCGCAGCAATATGTATATATATATATATGTATATTGGATCGAGCTGCACGCCGCAACAACATAGTGCTTGGGATGTAGGAGCACCTCCAGAGTCTGTACACCCACAGTGCGCACAATCGACTATTATATGGATTGGGCTGCACGCCGCAACAATATATATATATATATATATATGTAGGATAGGGCTGCACGCCGCAGCAGTTTAGTGGATATCTGGTACTTGTTGAGTGAGAGTGCTTAGTGTGAGCATGACATACTGATAGTGGAGACATGAGTGACTGAGATACCTTGTTATGAGTGATACTGTGCCTGAAAGGCTGTTACCTTGTGAATTTTAGTGTTTTCTCACTCTTCTTTATATTGAGATTTTCTCACAAAAGTTGAATTAATGTTTTTACGAAAATATGATTTATAAATGCTCGTCATTGCACTCAAGTTTTTAGTTACTTTGGTTACTTACTGAGTTGGCGTACTCACGTTACTCCCTGCACCTCTGTGTGCAGATCCAGGTATCGGACCAGCTCGCTAATTGACTTCTCGTGTGCTTCGGAGTTGACCAGGGATTGAGGTAGCTGCTCAGCGTCCACAACTGACCTTCCTTCCCTTCCTATTCATAGCCTTTTGATGTTATGGCCCTGTATTAGTGGCTAGGATACATTTTTATACCTTGTATTGTCTACTCTAGATGCTCATGACAGTTGACTCCCGAGGTCTGGGGGCGGTTTAGATTGTTTTTTTCTCTGTTGTTATTCCTATTGAAATAATTTAAACGTTGATCTTTATCAGTTTATGAGTTTATATTTCTATAAAACAGACAAATGTTGATTTTAGTGTGTTAGAGGGCTAGCCTAGTTTCACGATAGGCACCATCATGACCCTTATTGATTTAGGGTCGTGACAAGTTGGTATCAGTGCTCTAGGTTGCATAGGACTCAGTGGTCATGAGCAGGTTTAGTAGTGTCTTGCGGATCGGTACGGAGACGTCTGTACTTATCTTCGAGAGGCTACATAACCCTTAGGAAAAATCTCAAATTCTTGTGTTATGTCGTGCCATTGTGTTGATAATGGAAATCTAAACTTCTGTTCTTTCACTCTCTCACAGATGGTGAGGACACGCACTACCGATCAGGGTGACCAGACACCAGCTAGACCAGCGAGAGGTCGAGTCCGCGATCGAGGCCGTGGTAGAGGTAGGGGGTCAGCCCGTCCAGCAGTCGAGGCAGTACTAGTGGATCCCCCTACTATTCAGGATCAGGTTCCCACCGCGGATATTCTAGCGGGACAGGCGCGGGCACCGACAATGCCCATTGTTATTCTGGGTCTTTAGGAGACCTTGGCTCAGATTTTGACAGTATGTACTACCCTTGCTCAGACAGTTACCGTGTCTACTACTTCCGCTACATCTCAGGCCGGGGGAAGCACTCAGACTCCAGCTGCCGGGACACCTGAGTAGGTTGTACAGGGACTTCAAACACCGGGGGCAGTGCTCTAGTTCAGGACTATGTGGCTCCATTTATGCCAGAGGATGAGCAACGCAGGCTGGAGAGGTTCAGCAGACTTCAGCCTCCAAATTTAAGCGGCACAAAGGGCGAGGATTCGCAGGGTTTTCTGGATAAGTGTCAAAGGATACATCGTACTGTTGGGATTCTGGAGACCTGTGGGGTCTCATTTGCCACGTTTCAGTTTTCTGGTGCTGCTTTCACTTGGTGGGAGTCTTTCGAGAGGTGTCGACCTGTTGGTTAAGCACCCCTCACCTGGCAGCAGTTCTCCACTATCTTCTTGGAGAAATATGTTCCCCAGTCTCACCGGGAGGAGTAGCGTAGGCAGTTTGAGCAGCTATGCCAGGGAGAGCTATCAGTTACACAGTATGAGATGCGGTTTTCTGAGTTGGCTCGTCATGCTACGGAGCTAGTCCCTACTGATAGGGAGAGCATCAGGATGTTCGTGGATGGCCTCACCTACCAACTCCGATTTCTAATGACTAGGGAGAGAGTATCCGGTGCTACCTTCGAGCAGGTTGTTGATACTGCTCGAGATATTGAGTTTGTTCGCCATCAGGAGCGATAGGAGAGGGAGGCCAAGAGGCCTCGTAGATCTAGTAGTTTCAGTGGTGCCCCTTGCAGAGGGCAATTTCAGCACAGTAGAGGTCGCCCATTTAGACCTCCCCAGCTAGTGCGCCCAGCTTTCAGCGGTGTATCCTCGGGGCAGGGTCCCCGCAGTTCTCACTCAGGTCGTTCGTCTTTCAGTGCTCTCTCAGCTCAGAGTTAATATCGGGCTCCATCTATTCAGGGTTCCTCCATGCATGGTTCTTCGGGTGGGTATTCTGGTTCAAGGGGTTCCCTTCAGTCCCCGTCTCCTGCACCAGGGAGTTGCTATCAGTGTGGAGAGTTCGGGCATATGAGGAGGCAGTGTCCTCATTTTATTGGAGGTCCATCTCGATCTAGGAGCCAGCCTTCGACATCAGATCCAGTCACTTCACCACCCACCTAGACAGCCAGGGATGGTGGTCAGTCAGCTAGAGGACGCCCTAAAGGGGGAGGTCGAGAAGGTAAAGGTCAGGCACGTAGCTATGCACTTCAAGCCAAGCTTGATGCTATGGCCTCCGATGTAGTGATTACAGGTATTAACTCAGTCTGTCACCGAGATGCTTTGGCTTTATTTGACCCTGGTTCCACATACTCTTATGTTTCGTCATATTTTGCCCACTTTTTGGATATGCCCCATAAGTCTTTAGTTATGTCTATTCATGTGTCTACTCCGGTGGGCGATATTATTGTTGTGGACCGTGTGTATAGGTCGTGTGTGGTATCGGTCTATTGGGGGTCTGGAGACCCGAGTGGACCTATTGTTACTCAGCATGGTTGAGTTTGATGTGATGCTGGGCATGGATTGGCTATCTCTGTGTCATGTTATTCTTGATTGTCACGCTAAGACCATGACCTTGGATATGCCTGGAGTTCTGAGGGTTGAGTGGAGAGGTTCTACTGAGTATATGCCTAGCAGGGTGATTTCTTACATGAAGGCTCATCGTATGGTTGAGAAGGGATGTTTATCTTATCTGGATTTTGTGAGGGATGTTAGTAGTGAGGCTCCTTCTGTTGATTCTGTAATTGTGGTCTGTGACTTTCCGGACGTGTTCCCTGCAGACCTTTCAGGCATGCCACCTGACAGGGATATTGATTTTGGTATTGATCTGGTGCCAGGCACTCAACCTATTTCTACTCCACCTTACCGTATGGCACCAGCGGAGTTGAAGGAATTGAAAGAGCATCTTTAGGAACTCCTAGATAAGGGGTTCATTCGACAGTTGAACAATGTTACGGTGAAGAACCGATATCCTTTGCCTCATATTGATAATCTGTTTGACCAGCTTCAGGGAACTAGAGTGTTCTCCAAGATCGACTTGAGATCCGGGTATCATCAGTTGAAGATCCAGGATTCTGACATTCCGAAGACTGCTTTCAGGACCAGATATGGCCATTATAAGTTTCTTGTTATGTCATTTGGGATGACCAATGCCCCAGAAGCCTTCATGCACTTGATGCACAGTGTATTCATGCCTTATCTTGACTCCTTCGTCATCGTGTTTATTGAAGACATCTTGGTATATTCTCGATCTTGGGAGGATCATGAGCAACATTTCAGAATTTTCCTTCAGACTCTGAGGGAGAATAAGTTGTATGCAAAGTTTTCGAAGTGTGAATTCCGGCTAGATTTTGTTGCATTTTTGGTCCATGTAGTGTCTTGTGATGGGATCAAGGTAGATGTGATGAAGATAGAGGCGGTGCAGAGTTTTCCTAGACCGTCATCAGCTACCGAGATTCGTAGTTTTCTTGGGTTGGCAGGGTATTATCGTCGTTTCGTGGAGGGGTTTTCATCTATTGCAACACCTATGACCAGGCTGACCTAGAAGGGTGCTCCGTTCAGGTGGACTGAGGAGTGCGAGGAGAGCTTTCAGAAGCTCAAGTCAGCTTTGACCACAGTTCCGGTGTTGGTTTTGCCTACCGGTTCAGGTTCTTATACAGTCTACTGTGATGCCTACTAGAGTTTTCTTGGGAGCGGTATTGATGCAGCATGGTGGGGTGATTGCCTATGTGTCTAGACAGTTGAAGGTGCACGAGAAGAATTATCCAGTGCACGATCTTGGGTTAGCTGCCATTGTTCATGCCTTGAAGATTTGGCGACATTATCTGTATGGAGTGCATTGTGAAATTTTCATTGATCACCGTAGTTTGCAGTATCTGCTTAAGCAGAAGGAAATGAATTTGCGACAGAGGAGGTGGTTGGAGTTTCTCAAGGATTATTACCTCACTATTCTACATCATCTAGGGAAGGCCAATGTAGTGGCCGATGCCCTAAGTCGCAGAGCAGAGAGTTTGGGGAGTCTAGCCTACCTTCCAACAGCAGAGCGACCTTTGGAACTCGAGGTTTAGGCTTTAGCGGATCAGTTGGTGAGGTTGGACTTGTCAGAGTCTCCACGGGTATTGGCTTATGTAGCATTCAGGTCCTCTCTTTATGATCAGATTAGAGCACGCCAGTATGATGACCGTCATTTGCTAGTCCTTCAGGATAGGGTCCGTCGAGGTGATGCCAGGGATGTGACTATTTGTGATGATGGGGCCATGAGGATGCAGGGCTGGATTTGCGTTCCCAATGTGGATGGGCTTCGAGAGTTGATATTAGCATAGGGTCATAGCTCGCAGTATTCCATCCATCCGAGTGCCGCGAAGATGTACCAGGATCTGAGACAGCAATATTGGTGGCAGCGGATGAAGAGGGTTATTGTTGAGTTTGTAGCTTGGTGTCTCAACTGCCAGCAGGTCAAGTATGAGCACCAGAGGCCAAGTGGATTACTTCAGAGGTTAGATATTACGGAGTGGAAGTGGGAGCAGATCACCATGGACTTTGTAGTTGGACTCCCGTGGACTTCGAGGAGATTTGATGCTATATAGGTCATCGTGTATCGGCTGACCAAATCCGTGCACTTTATTCTTGTTAGTACTACTTATTCTTCAGAGCGGTTAACCGAGATTTATATCAAGGAGATTGTCCGATTGCATGGGGTCCCAGTTTCTATCATTTCCGACAGAGGTACTCAGTTCACCTCTCAGTGTTGGATAGCCGTGCTGAGAGGTTTGGGTACTCAGGTGGAGTGGAGAACAACGTTTCATCCTCAGACCGACGGGCAGTCGGAGCGTACAATTCAGATTTTAGAGGATATGTTGCGTGCCTGTGTGATTGATTTTGGAGGTTAATGGGACCAGTTTCTACCACTTGCGGAGTTTGCATATAATAATAGCTATCAGTCTAGTATTCAGATGGCTTAGTATGAGGCTTTATATGATAGGAGGTGTAGATCTCTGGTTGGTTGGTTTGATCTCAGCGAGGTTAGGCTATTGGGCACAGACTTGGTTCATGATGCGTTGGATAAGGTGAAGTTGATTCAGGAGCGACTTCGCACGGCACAGTCTAGGCAGAAGAGTTATGCGGACCCATGAAGGGTGTTATGAGGTTCGGAAAGAGGGGAAAGTTGAGTCCCCTATTCATTAGGCCTTTTGAGGTGCTTCAGAGGATTAGCGAGGTGGCTTATAGACTTGCCTTGCCACCCAGCTTATCGAGTTTTCATCCGGTGTTCCATGTTTCGATGCTTCGGAAGTATATTGGTGATCCATCTCATGTTCTAGACTTCTGAGCAGTACAGCTTGAGGGTGATATGTCATATGAGGTAGAGTCGGTGGCTATTTTGGGTCGTCGGGTCAGAAAGTTGAGGTCTAAGGATATAGCTTCGGTGAAGGTGCAATGGAGAGGGCAGCCAGTGGAGGAGGCCACTTAGGAGACCGAGCGGGAGATGTGGAGCAGATATCCTCACTTGTTTGAGACTCCAGGTATGTTTCTAGACCCGTTCGAGGACAAGCGTTAGTTTAAGAGGGGGAGAATGTAACGACTCGCCCAGTCGTTCCGTAGAATTTGCATGGTTATTCCTGCTTTTGGTTTGTCATTCCTTGTCTATACTGTTTAGGATGTGTTGGAGTCGATTGGTTCGGGTTCTGAATGGTTGTAGTGAGAATTGAGACACTTAGTCTCTTAAAGTAGCCTTATAGTTGGAAAAGTCAACTGGGAGTTGACTTCTTGGTAAACTATCTCAGAATGTGTATTTTTTGTCTCGGGGAGCTTCGTTAGGTGATTTGGGACATAGGAGTGTGTTCGGAATGTAGTTTGGAGATCCGGTGTGGAATTAGGCTTGAATTGGCGAAAGTTACTTTTTGGCGAATCCCGGTCGACAGTGGAAAATAGGCTATCGGGGTTGGAATTGAATTCCGAAAGTTGGAACAGGTTTGTAGGGTCATTTTGGATGTGTGTGCGAATTTTCAGGTCAATCGGATGTGTTTTGGATGGTTTCGGCATCAATGGTGAAATTTAGAAATTTCAAAGTTCATAAGCTTGAATTTGAGGTGAATCTAGTGTTTTGATGTTATTTTGGGTGTTCCGAGGGTGAGACTAAGTCCGGATGATCATTTATTACTTGTTGGTATGTTTGGTTGGGGTCCCGAAGGCCTCGGGATGGTTTTGAGTGATCAACGGGAAGTTTGGAAAGTTATTTTTGCTGATGATTTTGCTGTTGCTGTCATTTCTGCACCTACGGATATTGGACCGCAAGTGCGAGCCGCAAAAACGACAAGGGGGATTGCAGGTGCGGTATGAGTCCATTAGGGGAAGAACTGCATATGCAGTTGAGTGGGCATCTGCGGGACCGCAGGTGCGAGATGCCTGGGCAGAAAGTATATAAAGGGTCCTTGGTGAATTTTTGTCTTCATTTCACCATTTTAATACAGGTTTGAAGCTTTTGAAGGGTTTTGAAGAGGAAAATTGATAGTTCTTCATTGAGGAAAGGTTATCGGACTCTAAACTCGTTCATATGTGATTAAAGGTCTCATTAATGGTAAAATCTGGGGAAAATCAGTGCAAAAATGGGTAATTAGGGCTTGAGATTAAGAGACCTTAAAATGGGAATTTGAGGGGTCATTTGAACTCCGATTTCAGTTTTCTTGGCATGTATAGACTCGTGGGAGGATGAGGATCCTTATGGTGTAAATTTTATCGAGTTCCGAGACGTGGGCCCGGGGGTCGGGTTTGGCCAATTTCGAGATTTTTGAGTAATTTTGATAAATTTCGATTAGGTTTCGTTCCTTGGCATATTATAATGGTATAAATCTGGTTTTTGGTAGAATTGGAGAACTCGGAGGCCGAATCTAGAGGCAAGGGAACTGCAGAGTAGTATTTTAGCCGGTTTTGAGGTAAGTAACGATTGTAACTCTAGACCTGAGGGTATGAAACCCCGATATTTCACTTTGTTTTGGTAAATGAGGTGACGCACATGCTAGGTGACGAGCGTGTGGGCGTGCACCGATAGGGATTGTGACTTGGTTCGTCCCGTAGCGGCTATTAAGCCGCGTATTCAATTTGAAACCTTACTATTTCTGTATGTTAGAAATTTATACTTGTTTATGGACTGTAAGCCATGTTTAGGGCCTTGTGCCGACCTGTTTAGACCTTCAGAGGTACTTTTACACTATTCTCACACTATCTTGATAGAACCTTTGTGAACTCAGTCATGTTTTCTACTTGTTGTTATTTTCACTGTTATCACACAGTTTTGAAACTCTGAGAGGTATTTTGGGGCTGAGTCCCGTGAGTTGAGATGAGTTGCCCGAATAGCTTGTGAGGATGACTCAGTGAGGCCGACAACCGAGTATGTGAGGATAGTTTTGGATCGGGCTGCACGGCGCAATAATATATTTTATATATTATATATGGATTGGGCTGCATGCCGCAACAATATATATATATATATATATATATATATATATATATATATATATATATATATATATATATTGGATCAGGATGCACGCTGCAACAACATAGTGCTTGGGCTGTAGGAGCCCCTACGGAGTCTGTACACCCCTAGTGAGCACACTCGACTATTATATGGATCGGGCTGCACGCTGCAGCGTATGTTATATGGATCGGGTTGCACGCGCGCAACAATA
>ML295339.1:7936-21535 GCA_005239495.1 Nicotiana undulata
GTCAATATCTAGCTCCGGTCTGATAACCAGATGCACCAGCCTCAGAACCTGTACAGTTAAGTACAGAAGTGCAACATGAGTACATATTAAATAAATATGTACCCAGTGAGTATCCCGTCTAATCTCGAAGAAGTAGTGACGAGAGGTCGACTTGACACTCACTAAGGTCCAACAATATAATATAACAGAGTATAATGAAAACGGTAGGCATGTTAGACAGTGAACAACAAATATGTATAAAGCACAGGGATCCAAGTAAAGGCTGAAAGTAAATAACAATTTCCACTTCCTTTTCCCCCAATTATCTGTCAAGCCAACATCCATGAAACAGTGCCAAATAATCATGCGCACACAAGAATAAGACAACCGGCTTTAGTCATAAGGAGAATATCTATGCACTACCGAGAATCGAACGGCCCGTCCCATAAGTGTATTCTTAACATAGTCATGTCTGCGCACTGCCGAGGGTCGAACGGCCCGAACCATAAGTGCGTCTTTCAAATTAATCATATATGTGCATATTTCAATCCGCCGCGGCGTACGACGCTCTCCCATGAGAGTGGGGGAAATCACACATCGCTCGCGGAATGTAACGAAGCGGTCACATGCACACACAATAACTTTTTTAAAACTTACTTTCCATAACCAATCCCTTTCAAATAAACAATTTCAATAAAATCTCAGAGAAACAATACTATACATAACATGGTCTCATAGTATATATGGCATTACAATGAAGCATATAAGGCATTACGAGGAAGCACATAAGGCATGTTGTGGGCCTAACTACCCGGACATAACAATGGTAGCCGCTACGTACGGACTCTTGTCACTTGGTGCGTACATAACCCCCAACCAAATTACGCAGATTATTTAAATCACCTAGGGGGACAATTCCCTCTTACAAGGTTAGAAAGGAGACTCACCTCGTGTTGAATCTACCCCTCGGGCCAAGGATGCGCCCAAACCTCCGTCCTCTACACCCGAGGACTCGCAACTAGCCAAATATTGCACAATCATATCAATTCATGCTCAAGATAGGGAAATTATCCTATTTTGTCCAACAAATTCAACATTCTTGGAAAATTCTCAAATTTCAACCCCGGGTCTGCATGTTCAAATTCCTAAAATTTCCGAAGGAATCACTCACCCATAGCCTAAGGATCATTAATACACGATTTCTACTTGATTTTATAGCAATAATGGAGCAATTATCAAAATCCCTGAAAAACCCTAAATTTTTACCCAAATCTTGATTTTCAATGATCTAGTAGTTAATCCCATTAATAATTCATGTATTAAACTAGTAATAGGGAGGAATTAACTTACCTCTACAGTAGCTTGGTCGTGGTGTGTTCTTCCCAAGCTCACAAGTCCCTATTGGAGGTAGGAAATGAAAAGATTTGAAGAAATCCCGTATTTTAAAGAATATAAACTAACTGGCCTACGGGGGTTCTGCACCTGCGGCTCGAGGATCGCACCTGTGGTCTCGCGCCTGCGAGCTGGGGCTCGCACCTGCGGAGTTGGACGGGAAGGACTGGGCCCGCACCTGCGGAGCTGGAGACCGCACCTGCGGCTACGCTCCTGCAGAATTGGATCCGCACCTGCGAAATTCTCGCACCTACGAGGCTGGGACTGTAGGAGCGGTCCCGCACCTGCGACTGGGCAACCGCACTTGCAGTCACACCAGAAACAGGTGCACCAACAGCTATTTTAGCTGGTTTTTGACCTCGTGTGGTGTCCGGGAGGCACCTGGGCCCACCCGAGCCCCCGTCTAATTATACCAACAAGTCCTAAATCACAATACAGACTCGCTCGAGCCTTCGGAACGCCCAAAACAATGCTAAATCTCAAAATCACACCCTAAAACCCCTAAAACCATAACTTTAAGAACTTCAAGTTCTTGATTTCTATATCGATGCGCCGGACCGACCTATACAGCTCGGAATGACATCAAATTTTGCAGACGAGTAATAAATGACATAACGGAACTATTCCCGGTCTCAAAATCACATTTGGACCTCGATAACATAAATTCACGTTTCAAACCAAATTTCAAACTTAAGGAATATATTAGGCACTGAAACGCTCCTGGGTTATCAAAAACCCATTCCGAACATTCGCCCAAGTCCGAAATCATCATACGAAGCTACTGACACTGTCGGAACTCGATTCTGAGGTCGTTTGCTTAAAATATTGACTGAAGTCAAACTTGGCCAAATAGGCCAACCATAAGGAACCAAGTGTTCCTATACTGCTCAAAGCACTTCCAAATCCTGAACCACAAGTCCCCGCAAGTCACAAATCACAAGAAGCCGCTATGGGAAGTCTTATTTAGGGGAACGGGGTCCGATAACGTAAAACGACAGGTCGGGTCGTTACATACTCCCCCTCTTAAACAAACGTTCGTCCTCGAACGGGACTAGAATCGTACCTGAAGTGCTGAATAGATGTGGATATCTGCTCCGCATGTCGTCCTCGGACTCCCAAGTCGCCTACTCAGCTGGTTGGCCCCTCCACTGGACCTTCACGGCAGAAACTCTCTTAGACCTCCACTGGCGATCCTGCCTATCAATAATAGCTACTGGCTCCTCCTCGAAGCCCAACTTCTCGTCTAACTGAATAGTGCTGAAATCAACCACGTGAGAGAAATCAGCATGATATCTCCGGAGCATGGATACATGAAAAATCGGATGAACTCCGGATAAACTAGGAGGTAACGCTAGCTCATAAGTAACTTCTTCGACTCACCTCAATACCTCGAAAGGACCTATAAACCTTGGGCTCAGCATGCCCTTCTTCCTGAATCTCATAATGCCCTTCATCGGTGAAACCTTTAGCAGAACTTTCTCTCCCTTCATAAATGCTACATCATGCGCCCTCTGATCCGCGTAACTCTTTTGTCTGGACTGTGTTGTGCGGAGTCTCTCCTGAATCAACTTCACCTTCTCCAAAGCATCTCTCACCAGATCAGTGCCATATAATCTAGCCTCACCAGGCTCAAACCACCCGATAGGAGAACGACACCAACAGCTTTACAAAGCCTCGAATGGGGCCATCTCGATGCTGGACCGATAACCATTATTGTACGCAAATTCAGCCAAAGGCAAGAACTGGTCCCTCTGACCTGCGAAGTCAATCACACAAGCCCTGAGCATATCCTCCGATATCTGAACTGTACGCTCCGACTGGCCGTCAGTCTGAGGGTGAAATGCTGAGCTGAGATCTATCTGAGTGCCCAACTCACTATGCAATGCTCTCCAGAAGTGCGAGGTGAACAGAGGACCTCGATCTGATAAAATGGACGCCGGCACACCACGCAACCCGACGATCTCCCGAACGTAGATCTGGGCTAGCCTCTTAGAAGTGTAAGTAGTAGCCACAGGAATGAAATGTGCCGATTTGGCCAATCTATCCACAATGACCCAAACCGCGTCAACCTTCCGCAAAGTTCGAGGCAACCCAACCACGAAGTCCATAGTGATGCGCTCCCATTTCCACTCAGGAATGGTCATCTGCTGAAGTAAGCCTCCCGGCCTCTGATGCTCGTACTTAACCCGCTGGCAATTAAGACACCTTGACACATACTACACAATGTCCCTCTTCATCCGCCTCCACCAGTAATGCTGCTTCAAATCACGATACATCTTTGTCGCACCCGGATGAACAGAGTACCAGGAACTGTGGGCCTCCTGTAGAATCCTCTTCCTCAGGCCATCAATATTAGGAACACATAAACGGCCCTAAAGCCTCAAAACACCATCCTCGCCCAAAGTAACTTCCTTGGCCCTCCTCTGGACCACTGTCTCCCAAAGCTCTGCTAAGCATGGATCATCAAACTGTCGGGCCTTAATCTCTCCCAATAACGAAGACTGAGCAACCACATGGGCTAGAACTCGATGAGGATCCGAAAGATCTAATCTCACTAGGCGATTAGCTAAAGACTGAATGTCTAAGGCTATAGGTCTCTCCTCTGCTACAATGTAGGCCAAGCTACCCATACTCTCTGCCCTCCTGCTCAGGGCATCCGTTACCACATTTGCCTTGCCTGGATGATAAAGAATAGTAATATCATAATCTTTCAACAACTCAAGCCACCTGCGCTGCCTCAAGTTAAGATCCCTCTACTTGAATAAGTGCTGCAAACTGCGGTGGTCTGTATAAAACTCACAAGACACACCATACAAGTAGTGCCTCCAAATCTTCAGAGCATGAACAATCGCCGCCAACTCCAAGTCGTGCACATGATAATTCTTCTCATGAACATTCAGCTGACGCGAAGCATAAGAAATAACTCTCCCGTCCTGCATCAACACACATCCCAACCCAACGCGTGAAGCATCGCAATACACAGTATACATCTTAGAACCCGAAGGCAACGTCAGAACTGGTGTTGAGGTCAATGCTGTCTTGTGCTTCTGAAAGCTCGCCTCACACTCGTCAGACCATCGGAACAGGGCATTCTTCTGAGTCAATCTGTTCAGTGGAGCTGCAATAGAACAGAACCCTTCCACGAATCGACGATAATAGCTTGCTAGGCCCAAGAAACTCCTGATCTCTGTAGCTGAAGTAGGACGCGCCCAACTCTGAACTTCCTCAATCTTCTGAGGATCAACCTTGATACCTTCTCCGGATACCACATGCCCCAAGAATGCCACGGAATCTAACCAGAACTCACACTTGGAGAACTTAGCATATAACTTCTGTTCCCGCAAGGTCTGGAGAATAACTCTCAAATGTTGCTCATGCTCACCCAGGCTCCGCGAGTAAATCAAGATGTCATCAATAAAGACAATGACAAAGGAATCAATATACGGCCTGAACACCCTATTCATCAAGTCCATGAATGCTGCTGGGGCATTAGTCAAACCAAAGGACATCACCAGGAACTCATAATGGCCATATCTGGTACGGAATGCAGTCTTTGGAACATCTGAGGCCCGAATCTTCAACTGATGATAACCTGATCTCAAATCAATCTTAGAAAACACACGAGCACCCTGCAACTGGTCAAACAAATCATCAATGCGCGGCAGAGGATACTTGTTCTTAATGGTAACCTTATTCAACTGGCATAATCAATACACATCCGCATAGACCCATCTTTCTTCTTCACAAATAGGACTGGAGCACCCCACAACGATACACTCGGCCTGATGAACCCCTTAGCCAACAACTCCTCAAGCTGCTCCTTCAACTCTTTCAACTCCTTAGGATCCATACGATACGGGGGAATGGAAATAGGCTGAGTATCTGGAGCTAAATCGATACAGAAGTCAATATCACGATCTGGAGGCATGCCTGGAAGGTCTGAAGGAAACACATCAGCAAACTCTCGAACAACTGGTACTGAATCAATAGTCGGAGACTCGGTGGTGGTATCCCGCACATAAGCAAGGTAAGCCAAACAACCCTTCTCGACCATATGCCGAGCCTTCATGAAGGAAATAACTCAGTTGGATGCACTAACTGAAGAACCTCTCCACTCTAGCCTAGGCGACTCAGGCATGGCTAAAGTAACCATCTTGGCATGGCAATCCTGCACAACATGATAAGGAGATAGCCAATCCATGCCTAGGATAACCTCAAAATCAATCATTTCAAGCAATAAAAGATCTGCTCTGGTCTCGAAACCGCAGAAAGTGATCACACAAGACCGATAGAACCGGTCCACCACCACAGAATCGCCCACAGGAGTGGACACATATATAGGAGAACCCAAGGACTCACGAGGAACATCCAGAAAATGAGCAAATAGTGATGAAACATATGAATAAGTGGATCCTGGGTCGAATAATACTGAAGCCTCTCTACCACATACTGAGATAATACCTGTGATCACGGCGTCTGAGGCCACTGCATCTGATCTGGACGGAATAGCGTAGAACCTAGCTGGAGCACCTGAAGACTGAACCCCACCAGAGTGAACAAGAGCTGACTGACCTCCTCCTGACTGGCCTCCACCCCTGGGACGACCCCTGCTGACCTGTCCTCCACCTTTAGGTGGCCGGACTGCTGGTGCTGAACCTATAGGCTGATAACCCTGCTGCACTGCCTTGCCCCGATACTTGGGACAATTCCTCTTCATGTGGCCTGGCTCCCCACACTCGTAACATCCCCCATGCACCATAGCCTACTGCCCCGAAGAAGAATACCCCTAAATAGCCAGGAAGCGATGTGGACCCTCTGGCATAACACTGAAATATGGACAAGAGGATCTCTGGTGACTGGAATAACCTGGGTGAACCCTGAGTAGCTGGAGGACGATAGGAACGCTCTGGCATGGCACTGAACTTAGGCCTCACGGAACCACCTCGAGGAGGTAGTGGAGGTGATGAATATGGAGGCCTGATGGGCTGACCACCCCCGAACTGACCTCTGCTCCTAGCCGGAGCATCCCTGAAATCCCTTGAGAACCTAGCCCTCTTATCTTGCTGACCCTGCTGACCCTGCTCCCTGCTCCTCAACTGATACCCCTCAATCCGTCGAGCTATCTCGACCACAAGTTGGTAAGGAGTAGCCATCTCCACCTTTCGGGCCATGGTGGCCCTAATACCTGGATGTAACCCGGCCACAAACCGCCGCACTCTCTCGACATTAGTAGGAAATATCATAAGTGCATGGCGTGACAACTCTGAAAATCTAGCCTCATAATCTGTCACCGACATCTGCCCTTGTTGTAGCTGCTCAAACTGACGCCGCAACTCTTCCCTCTCAGAGGGTGGAATATACCTTTCCAAGAACATCTGCGTGAATTGCTCCCAAGTGACAGGAGAAGAATCTGCTGGCCTGCTGAGTATATAGGACTGCCACCACCTGCGAGCTCTGCCGTCTAACTGAAAGGTAGTGAAGTCGACCCCATGGGACTCCAAAATCCTCATGTTGTGCAGCCTGTCCCTGCACCTTTCAATAAAGTCCTGGGCATCCTCGCCTTGCTCACCCCCGAAGACTGGAGGGCGCAATCAAGTCCATTTGTCCAATAACTTCTACTGATCTCCCTGTGTAGCTGGTCTAGGCTCTGGTGCTGCTACTACAGGCTGGACCCCACTCACGGGCAGTGTACCCGGGGTATTGTGTACTGCTGCTGCCTGTCCTACGGCCTGTGCGGTAGGGGTCTGGACTCCCCCTCCCGCCTGAGAAGTGGCAGGATCTGCTGGAAATAAACCAGCCTGGGACATGGTGTCCATGAATCTCATCATACGACCCATGATCTCCTAGAAGCCTGGCGCCGTCATAAAGTCTACTGGAGGCACCTCGTCCTGCTCCTCTAGGGTAGGGTCCTCTGAGGTGCCACTGGTATAGCTCTGGGACGCCCTCATCCCCTACCTCGAGCAGGTGCTCTACCCCAGCCTCTACCACGACCTCGAGCGGCGGGGGTAGCGGCATCTCCCGGATCAGGAACATCGGATGCACGCGTCCTCACCATCAGTGAGAGAATAGAAGAACAAGTTTGAGTATATCATCGATTGCACGATTGAATATGAAAAAAGAGAGGTTTCCTAACACCCTATAGCCTCTTGAATATAAGTACAAACGTCTCCGTACAAATCCGCAAGACTCTACTGGACCAGCCCGTGACTTGTGAGACTTACATGAACCTAGAGCTCTGATACCACGTTGTCACGACCCAGAATCCTAATCCAGGTCGTGATGGCGCCCAACAACGGGGTTAGGCAAGCCAACGTAAATTTCACTAAGTGCTTCTCTTTACTTGATTCAATTATTCACCCATTTACCGAATTTAACAAGTTAAATCATGATATCAAAAGATAATAACTCAGTGGTAGATAAAATAGCTATAAAGAAACGTGAGCCAAAAGACGAGCATATATATATATACCGCCCAAAATCCCAAAATAACCACTACGTGTGTGCCAGGAACTAGTGTCACGAGTGTCACGGGCATACTAACAGGATAGCCAAAAGATAGAATATACAATCCCACTGTCTGAATAAATAGACGGGAAACAAAAGTAAATGAAACTCCATGGTGATGCTGGGGATCGCTAAAAGAAGCAGCTCACCGTGAAGTCAGGTCCCCTACGGTCAATATCTAGCTCCAGTCTAATAACCAGATGCACCAGCCTCAGAACCTGTACAGTTAAGTACAGAAGTGCAACATGAGTACATATTAAATAAATATGTACCCAGTGAGTATACCGTCTAATCTCGAAGAAGTAGTGAAGAGAGGTCGACTTGACACTCACTAAGGTCCAACAGTATAATAACATAGTATAATGAAAACGGTAGGCATGTAAGACAGTGAATAACAAATATGTATAAAGCACAGGGATCCAAGTAAAGGCTGAAAGTAAATAACAATTTCCACTTCCTATTCCCCCAGTTATCTATCAAGTCAACATCCATGAAACAATGCCAAATAGCACACAAGAATAAGACAACCGGCCGGAGTCATAAGGAGAATATCTATGCACTGCAGAGGATCGAACGGCCCATCCCATAAGTGCATTCTTACCATAGTCATGTATGCGCACTGCCGAGGGTCGAACGTCCTGAACCATAAGTGCGTCTTTCAAATTAATCATATCTCTGCATCTTTCAATCTGCCGCGGCGTACAACCCACTCCCATGAGAGTGGGGGAAATCACACATTGCTCGCGGAATGTAAACTGCGAAGCGGTCACATGCACACACAATAACTTTTTTAAAACTTACTTTCCATAACCAATCCCTTTCAAATCAATAATTTCCATAAAATCTCAGAGAAAAAATACTATACATAACATGGTATCATAATATATATGGCATTACAATGAAGCATATAAGGCATTACAAGGAAGCACATAAGGCATGTTGTGGGCCTAACTACCCGGACATAACAATGATAACCGCTACGTACAGACTCTCGTCACTTGGTGTGTACTTAAACCCCAACCAAATTAAACACAACATTTAAATCACCTAGGGGGACAATTCCCTCTTACAAGGTTAGAAAGGAGACTCACCTCGTGTCGAATCTACCTCTCGGACCAAGGATGCGCCCGAAACTCCGACCTCTACACCCGAGGACTCGCAACTAGCCAAATATTGCACAATCATATCAATTCATGCTCAAGATAGGGAAATTATCGTATTTTGTCCAACAAATTCAACATTCTTGGAATATTCTCAAATTTCAACCCGGGGTCCGCATGTTCAAATTCCGAAAATTTCCGAAGGAATCACTCACCCATAGCCTAAGGATCATGAATACACGATTTCTACTTGATTTTATAGCAATAATGGAGCAATTTATCAAAATCCCTCAAAACCCCTAAATTTCTACCCAAATCTTGATTTTCAATGATCTAGTAGTTAATCCCATTAATAATTCATGTATTAAACTAGTAATAGAGAGGAATTAACTTACCTCTACAGTAGCTAGGTCGTGGTGTGTTCTTCCCAAGCTCACAAGTCCCTAATGGAGGTAGGAAATAAAAAGAGATGAAGAAATCTCGTATCTTAAAGAATATAAACTGCCTGGACTACAGGGGTTCCGCACCTGCGGCTCGAGGACCGCACCTGCGGAGTTGGACGGGAAGGACTGGGCCCGCACCTCCGGCTACGCTCCTACGGAATTGGATCTGCACCTGTGATATTCCCGCACCTGTGAGGCTGGGACCATAGGAGCGGTCCCGCACGTGCGACTGGGCAACCGCACCTGCGGTCACACGAGAAACAGGTGCACCAGCAACTATTTTAGCTGGTTTTTGACCTCGTGTTGTGTCCGAGAGGCATATGGGCCCACCCGAGCCCCCGTCCAATTATATCAACAAGTCTTAAATTATAATACAGACTCGCTCGAGCCTTCGGAACGCCCAAAACAACGCTAAATCTCAAAATCACACCCCAAAACCCCTAAAACCATAACTTTAAGAACTTCAAGTTCTTGATTTCTATATCGATGCGCCGGACCGACCTATACAACTCGGAATGACATCAAATTTTGCAGACAAGTCATAAATGACATAACGGAACTATTCCCGGTCTCGGAATCACATTCGAACCTCGATAACATACATTCGCGTTTCAAACACATTTCAAACTTAAGGAAATCCTTATTTCTATATTGGGCACCGTAACGCTCCCGGGTTATCGAAAACCCATTCCAAACATACGCCCAAGTCCGAAATCATCATACGAAGCTACTGACACTGTCGGAACTCGATTCTGAGGTCGTTTGCTCAAAATGTTGACCGAAGTCAAACCTGGCCAAATAGGCCAACCTTAAGGAACCAAGTGTTCCTATACTGCTCAAAGCACTTCCAAATCCTGAACTACCAGTCCCCGCAAGTCACAAATCACAAGAAGCCGCTATGGGAAGTCTTATTTAGGGGAACGTGGTCCGATAACATAAAATGACTGGTCGGGTCATTACAACAAGGATCCCACCCTTACACAACTTCAACCGCTGCTCATAGCCGATTTAAATATACCAAATCATATTAACACGCGAGGATCTCATCCTCAATTCTGAATCACAAGTAATATGCATATCGTTCCATTCGAAACATTCCATTTCCTTCCTTTAAATATTTTCCGTTAAACCAAATTACAACACGTAATGATAGATATAGTTATCTCCATAGAATTTCTCAATACAAGTATTCACATAAGTAGATTTTAGAGTTACGAAGCTCACCCGAGAGTGGAGCATATTAGAAGAATTTTTATTAGATACGCATAACCGAATTAAGTTCAGGAAATCATCACATTATAATAATTAGAGATTGTTCTTGCAATGACACTATTTAATGTAACAACCTCAGCCATACCATAGAAAATATATCAACAGGCTAGGTCTCCACCTCTAGGAATCTGACCTCCACTTTCAACATTACGACTCCTTTTTCCCTAGCTGGTCATGTAGATGAGTGGTAACTGCAATGGGGCACGTAGCTCGAGTTCTCTGATGAAATATAACTCTCCCAAGTCTAGGACAATTTCTACCACTAGCCAACATAAAGTATCAACTTGCCCTGAGTCACACAAAATTTTACAGTCATAATTGAGTCCTTTAATGAGTCCGTGGACTTGCCCTCTGGCTAGATGAATCGAAGTAGAAGTATGACGGGCTAACTTATCAAACCTGATGGCATATTCTGACACCGTCATATGACCTGACGCACTCGTTCAAACCTTATGCGCCACGTATTATGGCGAGTCCGAGAACAACTATTTCAAAAGCATTTATAAG
Source organism: Nicotiana undulata (assembly GCA_005239495.1). Taxonomy (NCBI): domain Eukaryota; kingdom Viridiplantae; phylum Streptophyta; class Magnoliopsida; order Solanales; family Solanaceae; genus Nicotiana; species Nicotiana undulata. The sequence goes on from ML295339.1 coordinate 19,134, forward strand.
AACTGAGTCAAGTAATTGATGTTGCGTTGGCTGGTCATCCTCTTTGTAGGCTTGCCACAAACACCGGCGACCAATTTCTTCATTTACCATGTGGACTCAACACTGTTGAGCTACCCCTTTTATTCATATACTTTTCATTATTATTTTGGGGTAACTCTCATCTGTATTGTCACCCAATGATCACAAAAGTAGAGCTCTATACCGATAAATCTTGGCGCGAACTATGTAGTCTAAAAGCTTGCTAATCATTGTACTCCCTATGGAGCACCCCAAAATCCGCAACCGTGACTTCCGCGCTGAGTAGACCTTCTGTAGATTTAAAGTTGTTTGAATAACTCCTTTGGTACTGAAGTATAGGGTTATTAAGGAGGCAGATGTACCGAAATTCCCAGCTTTATCTCTTGCAAAATCCCTGGCCTTATACATTCCAAGCCAAAATCGATATAACACATGGCCTCGCAATCTATTCCTTAACAGTGGACTTCCCCACATGGAACGAAGTCATAGGTCACAATACCTGATAATCCACAATGTTAAACTTCACAGCTCATATAAATCAACCTCGATGCTTTCAACTATTCCCTTGTTATGCAATACTGGAGTAGCTATAAATCCTTCTGGAATCTGGACGAGTCCAACATGTACCGACTGAGCTAGAACCTCTGTGTCTATATCCACTTGAGACTGCACAATAGGTGTTGATGTCTGAGCTTTAGACTGAGCTCTGCTTCTGTCTCTTCCCCTAATCGGAGCTGTCACTAGGGCTTCATCTCTTGTCCGATTGTAGAGGCTTTACGTGTTATCGAGATTTGTGAGAGGACAAGAGTAGGGAAGTTCAATCATCAATGGTGGAATAAATTCGCACAATGGAGTAGAATAGAAGGGAAATTGTTCCTAACTTCATAGCCTCGGAGAGATAAGTACAGACGTCTCTGTACCGATTCCTCAGACTCTACCAAGTTTTTCTGTGAATTGTGAGACCTAAACAACTAGTGCTCTGTATTCAATTGTCACTACCTGAAATTTCCACCATCGGGATCGTGATGGCGTATAATGTTGAACCCGCTAGACAAGCCAACGTATTTAATCATATTTATTAAAAATCTTTACTATTAAATGATAACAGGTAAAAATCAACTTTCCATAAATAGAAGCTTTAAAAATAACATCAGAATAAGGGAATACATAGCTAAATCCACGCACTTAACAAAATACTTAAATTAGCCAACCCGAATCTTTGGAGTCACAACTCACGGACCGTCTAAGAATAGTACACAAAATAGTCTGAAAGAAATAATACATATGTTTCTGAAGTACAAAAATCAGAAATGAAATGGAATAGGGAAGGGGACGCCAAGGCCCGCGGACGCCTGCAGGTCTATATCAGTGTCTCTGGTGGACTGAAGGAAGCCTCCTCGCGCTAGTGTCCAAAGGGTCCGGTACTGGAATCTGTGCAAAAGAGCACAGAGTGTAGTATCAGTACAACCGACCCTATGTACTGAGTAAGTGTCGAGCCTAACCTCGGCGAAGTAGTGACGAGGCTAGGACACGACAAATAATACAACCTGTGCAGTTTAATAATATATAAAATAAATAACGACGTGAAGTAAATAGTTAAGTACACAAAACGGGGAAGAACATGCTAGGAAAAAAAAGGGAAAAACAATTACTGAATAACAGAACAAGGCAACAGTCTAAATATCAAAATAACAAAAGGAAATAACAACATAGAACAAACAAGTGCACGACATCACCCTTCGTGCTTTACTCTCATCCTCACCAAAACAAGTGCACGGCATTACCCTTCGTGCTTTTACTCTCGTCCTCACCAAAACAAGTAAATAAATAAAATCGGCACGACATTTTGCTTCGTGATTTTAATATCATATCATAGCATGGAATCACCCTTTGTGCTTTTACACTCTTTCTCACAATGCCATAAATAAATACACGGCATCACCCTTCGTGCTTTACACTCTTCCTCACAATGCAATAAATAAATACACGACATCACCCTTCGTGCTTTACACTCTTCCTCACAATGCAATAAATTAATACACGACATCACCCTTCGTGCTTTACACTCTTCCTCACCCAAAAAATATCAAGGACAACAGTTTGGCAAGGAAAATCAACAACATAAATCATAAGTCACAACATCCCGGCAAGGGAACAACAACAGAAATAATACCGTTCCGGCAAGGGACACATCTATAACCAATCTCGCTCAAGTGTATAACTTAACAAAATAATCCTCCATCGAACAATTAATCGACAATATTTACAACCAAGAATTTCCATCAATTGAACAAACTCCAAAGTGAAATTTACTTCATATTATAGTGAATATCGATGAAAATCACATATATCATAAAAACCGACTCACGGGCATGCTTGACACA
>ML295342.1:1146-24848 GCA_005239495.1 Nicotiana undulata
TAGCGTACGACCCGATCCCACCCTGGTAGTCTCAATCTCGCCGTGGCGTACGGCCCGTACCCACCCTGGTAGTCTCAATCTCGCCGTGGCATACGACCCGATCCCATAATATAATCAATCATCATTCTGCCGTGGCGTACGGCCCGATCCCATAATATAATCAATCATCATTCTGCCGTGGCGTACGGCCCGATCCCATAATATAATCACTCATCATTCTGCCGTGGCATACGGCCCGATCCCATAAAATCCCGTTTTTAATCAACCCTGCCCAAGTATTTACTCAGTGCGATCGCAGAAAATGCCTTGCGATCGCGGAGTACAATTTTCCAGCCCAAAATTTGCTCTTTGCGATCGCGGAGAACAAATGCCCAGCCTGCCCGAACAGCCTCCAGTAGAATAGTCATAACTTTTTGCACAAAAGTCCAAATGACGAATGGTTTAATGTTCTGAAAACTAGACTTCAAGATCTATAACTTTCGTTTGTTTGTCATCTCCCACTTCCTTATATATTTCTAGATATAATCTGGAAAATCATCCCATGCGCAACACAACTTTCTTCTTCATCTTCCCGGACACCCTGTAGTGTAACAACCATATCTCTTTGTACACAAATACAAATTATGAATGGTTTACAATTTTAAAAACTAGACACAAAGGGCTACAACTTTTATTTTTATACCATCTCAAAATTCCTTATAGATTGTGAGATATGAGCCTCCGAAGTTGAGTTAGAGCAGCAGAGCATTTCTTCTATGCGATCGCACATGCCTTTTTCCAGCTCCCTCCAAATCCTTCTCCGCAATCGCACCTTCCTCCTTGCGATCGCACAAGCCTGCCTGGCCCTTCTCCGCGATCGCACCTCAACATCCGCGATCGCATAGGTCAAAATCTTTCCCCTCAGTTTCTTCTCCGCGATCGCATAGCTAAGGCTGCGATCGTACAGCATTACCAAAAACACCAGCAAACAGCAACAACAATACCACCCGAAATGCCCCGAAACTACCCCGAAACACACCCGAGGCCCTATGGAACCCCGTCCAAATACACGACTCAGTCCCATGACATCCCACGAACTTGCTCGAGGCTTCAAATCCCATCAAACAACGCCGAAATCACGAATCGAACTAAAATCCAACTCTATGAACTTTGAGAATTCCAACTTCCACATTTGATGCCGAAACTTATCAAACCACGTCCGATTGACCTCAAATTTTGCAGGCAAGTCATATTCGACATTACAGACGTGCTCCAACTCTCGGAATCGCATTCCGACCCCGATATCAAAATTTCCATTTCCGGTCGAATTCTTCAAAAACCTTCAGTTTTCTATCTTTAGCCAAATGACCTTAAATTGACTTCCGGATATCCGAATTCACTTCCAATTGCGCTCCCAACTCCAGAATCACCATACGGAGCTATTCCCAGACGCGAAATCCCAAACGGACATCAGTATCGTTGAAATGTACTTCAAGTCAAACTTAGGAAATTTCCTTAAAATACTGACTTTCCACAATATACACTGAACTGCTCCCGGGTTATCCAAAACCCGTTCCGGACATACGCCCAAGTCCGAAATCATCATACGAACATGCTGGAACCTTCCGATCCTGATTCCGAGGTCGTTTACTCAACATCCCAGCCTTACTCGATTTTATTCAACTTAATACCTCTGAAATGAGAATTTTCTTTTAAATTCAACTCCGATCTTCCTGAATTTCAATTCTGACCATATGCACAAGTCAATATACCTGAAATGAAGTTGTTCGTGACTCCCAACTGCTGAACGACGCGCTGGATCTCAAAACGACCGGTCGGGTCGTTACATTNTGAAGTTGTTCGTGACTCCCAACTGTTGAACAACGCGTTGGACCTCAAAACGACCGGTCGGGTCGTTACATTTTTCTACTTCCTTCATTTCATTAATTAATTAATGACAATCTTCATTAGTTATTTTGCACCGTTTCAACATTGCACTATTTCGAGATAATAATAATTATGGTCACAAATTAAGGTAGTGTAATGATTTAAATTATGGAGTAATATGGTCACAAATTAAGGTAGTGTAATGATTTAAATTATGGAGTAACATTCGTACAATCATAAATATAGCGTCCCTTTCACTTATTAAATAACGGCCAAAAACTGAAAAAGAAGAGAGAGGCTGACATTAATTAGTAGAAGGTGAAAATTTCTTTCTCACGCCCATTAACTATGAATAACATTTTAATTATAATTGCTATATTCACTGTACTTTGAAAGTTGTAATTTAATGGTCATGTAATTATAATATTACTATTTAATATTTATTATATTAAATATTTAATATTTTATTATATTTTATTTAAAAATAATTTACAAAAGAGGCAAAATAGTAATCTAACATTGCAGGAAGAAGCTTCCCACTTATACTATAATATGATATGAAATGAATCTTATTTTTTGTTATTATCTTAAAACACTTTGCCACGCACTCATGTACTGCACATGCCACCCGTCCTTATCCATCCACACATAACAACTGCACAGAACTTTTCCTCCAAACAATTGAGAATCACTCTCCATATATAGTCACAAACACTGAAACAGAGGTGAGTGGAGATTTTGGGGGAAAACATAAAAGGGATAGGGGATCTGGAAACGAAAAAGAGCAAAAGAAAAGCTGCCTCCCTGCTGCTTCTTTTTCTTCATCAGTGTAACGACCCGACCGGTTGTTCCGTAAAAATTACATTATTATCCCTATTTTTGCCTTGTCATGTATTGATTATACTTTTTATGATGTATTGGAGTCGGATGGTGTGGTTCCGGAGCGGTTATGGTGAGAATTGAGACACTTAGTCTCTTAAAGTGCCTTATAGTTAGAAAAGTCAATCGGGAGTTGACTTATTGGTAAACGACCTCGGAAAGGGAATTTTATGGCTGGGGTAGCTTCGTTAGGTGATTTGGGACTTAGGAGTGTGTTCAAAATGTATTTTTGATGTCCGGTGTAGAATTAGGTTTGAATTGGCGAAAGTTAATTTTTGGCGAATTTCAGTCGGCAGTGGAAAATAGGCTATCGGGATCGGAATAGAATTCCGGAAGTTGGAGCAGGTTCGTAATTGTCACGATCCCAAAATCCGTAAGGTCGTGATGGCGTCATACACCACTGTAAGGCAAGCCAATCATTTAATAGTTGAGTTTAATTCTTGTTTTTAACAATTTCGAAATCGTCACCTTTCATTTACAGCCCAATGAGCGATAAAATTTATTAAGTAAATACGACATGTAAACAATTCAATTTATTGGAGTAAATCCCAAATACCTCCCAGAACCCGGTTACACAAGTACATGAGCAAATATCTAAGAATATTACAATACTACAGAGCTTGTCCGAAATATAATTGGACAAGAAAAATTAAAATAAATTGAATACAATGCGAGGGAGACTCTGTCAGCTGCGGATCGCATCCGGATGATACAGCTCGCCTAAATCTCCAAACCAGCCACATCGCTAAGAAAGTACCTATGTAATATAAATGCACAACAAGTGTAGCATGAGTACGAAAACAACGTGTACTCAGTATGTATCCCGCCTAACCTCAGAAAAATAGTGACGAGAGGACAAATTAGATACTTGCGAGGAGTCAATTTACTAAGAATAAAGGGATACACTGAGCATGAATATCACAGAGGGTTTAACAAATAATGATAGGAAACATCAACTACTTCTCACATTTCTTTTCCAACTTTAAAACCTTTGTCACTTCAGTTGCAAATCTCATAAAATCCAGGCCAGTAAGCAGTTCAAAGATTACAAGAAGTACGCAACAATTATCATGCGCAAACAATGCCGAGGGTCGAACGACGCGGACCAACAATAATAAATGTGCACTGCCGAAGGTCGAACGACTCGAACCATAGTTGCATCTATCCGCCCCGCTCGCGAATCGATCATACGGCGCAGTTATACATAAATACATGGTTTTCCTGCTCGCGAATCATACATGTGACTCAGGTACCCATAGATACACATATTCACACAATAAGTCCACATTTTTATCAAGAAAGCAATTACCTAGTAAAGTGGTAAAATTCTCCTTAAAGGAACACAAAATATAGCATTTAAATCTTTGTTTTGAAACTCATTTGCCAAGTTTAATAATATTCAATAATATAACTTTATCAACACAATCAACCACGGAGGAATCAATTCTCTTTCTAAATGATTAAGAAAGGTACACCTTAGCCTTCTTAGGAAATAAATTACCAATTCAATAGCATTATCAGTCTAATATTATTGGCAGGATCACATGTACGTAAGGCATGCTAGTGAGTCCTAGATTACCCGGACATGGCATAACAGTAGCTACGCACGGACTCCCGTCACCTCGTGCGTACATAGCCCCCGCAAATAATAACATATATTCATTTAGTTCACCTATGTGGACAATTCCCCCTCACAAAGTTAGAAAGGAGACTTACCTCGCTCCGCAATTCCATAACCGGCTCCCAAGACCTTCCGACGATTCCAATTGATGCACAACGCCCCAAAACTATCCAAATAACGACAAACCAATGAAAATATACTCTAATATTTGTTAACAAATCAAATTATATAAATCCCCAACTCCGCTCAAGGAATTGACCAAAATTCCCTCGGGCCCACGTGCCCAGATTCCGAAATTTCTCGAAGATAAACTCTACCTATAGCCTTACTAGATCAAATATATAATTTATTATAAATTTCAGGCGAAAATCCAAAATACCGAATTCTAAGTTTTCTTCAAAATTTCATATTTTCCGCAAATTTCCATACACAAATTCGTACCTAGACCATGCATTTAACTTAAAAATGAGTTGGGATAACTTAACTTGTGATCCTTGACGAAAATACCTCCTTGAAGCTCTCCACAATCGCCCATACCAAATGAAAATAGGAGAAGAAATGACAAAATTCCCGTTTTTAAAACAGTCTGCCCAGGCTCATTTCCGCCTATGCGGTCGCAGGTGCGCCCAAACTCCCGCACCTGCGGCTTCCTCAGCTCCAGCCAAAACTCGCACCTGCGGCGTCAAAGCCGCACCTGCGGCCAAAGCCTCGCAGGTGCGGTCACACTAGATGACAACAACCTCAGCTTTTCTTCAACTTCAAATATTGATCCGTTAACCACCCGGAATCCACCCGAGGCCCCCGGGACCCCGTCCAATTACACCAAGTTGTTCCAAAATATAGTGAGGACTTGCTCGAGGCCTCAAATCACATCAAACAACATCGAAACAACGAATCGCTCTCCAATCCAATCTTTAAGAACTTAGGAATTTCAAACTTCTACATCCGACGCCGAAACCTATCGAATCACATCCGATTGACCCCAAGTTTTGCACACAAGTCATATTCGATATTAAGGACTTGCTCCAACTTTCAAAATCGCATTCCGAACCTGATATCAAAATTTCCACTTCCGGTCGGATTTCTCAAAAACCTTCAAATCTCTATCTTTAGCCAAATGACTTCAAAATCACCTATGGGCATCCGAATTCACTTCCGATCGCGCTCCCAACTCCATAATCACTATACGAAGCTATTTCCAGACTCAGAATCCCAAACGGACATCAATATCACCAAAATGCGCTTCAGGCCAAACTTAGGAAATTCCTTCAAAAATGCTGACTTCCACAATATACGCCGAAACGCTCCCGAGTTATCCAAAACCCGATCCGGACATACGCCCAAGTCCGAAATCATCATACGAACCTGCAGGAACCTTCAAATCCATATTCGGAGGTCGTTTACTAAAAATCTCAACCTTAGTTAATTTCTCCAATTTAAGGCTTCCGAAATGAGAATGTTCTTTCCAATTAACTCTAAACTTCCCGAAGTTCAATTCCGATCACACCTATAAGTCATAATACCTGAAACGGAGCTGCTCATGACCACAAACTATAGAACGACACACTAGAGCTCAAAACGACCGGTCAGGTCGTTACAGTAATGGCATTTTGGATATGTGTGCAAATATTTCGGTCAATCGGAGGTGTTTTGGATGGTTTCGGCATCGTGGGTGGAATTTAGAAATTTCAAAGTTCATAGGATTGAATTCAATGTGATTTTGGTGTTTTTGCGTTGTTTTTGGTGTTTCGAAGATTTGACTAAGTTTGAATGAGGTTATGGGATGTGTTTGTATGTTTAGTTGGGGTCCCGAGGGCCTCGGGATGGTTTTGAGTGATCAACGGGAAGTTTTGTAAGTCAATTGTGCTGCTGAAGTTTGTTGTTGCTGTCATATCCGCACCTGCGGATTTTGGACCGCAGGTGCGAACCGCAGGAGCGATCAGGGGGATCACATGTGCGATATGTGTTCATCAGGGGAAGAATCGTAGGTGCGATTAATTGGGCGCACCTGCGGAACTGGAGGAGCGGATTTTGGTCCGCAGGTGCGAGTTTGGCCTTTTAAGTGAGAAGTCGCAGGTGCGGTATATTTGACCGCAGGAGCGGTCTGCAGAAGCGGTCCGCAGGTGCGAGATGGTGTACCGCAGGTGCGAAAAGCCTGGGCAGAAGGTATATAAGTTGGACTTAGCGAGTTTTGGTCTTCTTTCACCATTTTTCATACGGGTTTCAAGCTTTTGGGGTTTTTGAAGAGGGAAACGATAGTTCTTCATTGAGGTTAGGTTTTTGGACTTCATAACTCGATTATATGTGATTAAAGACCTAATTAGTGGTGATAATTTTGGGAAAATCAGTGTAAAAGGGGTAATTAGGGATTGAGATTAAGAGACCTTCTAATGGAGATTTGAGGGGTCATTTGGACTCTTATTTCAGTGTTCTTGATATGTATAGACTCGTGAGAGGATGAGGATCATTATGGTGTAAATTTTATTAAGTTTCAAGACGTGGGCCTGGTGGTCGGGTTTTGGCCAATTTCGAGAATTATGCCTCATGTTGATATTTTTCGGGAACTGATTCGAGGGGCAAGAGTATTGCGGAGTAGCTTGTCGGGCTAGTTTGAGGTAAGTAATGACTTTAAATCTTGTCCTGAGGGTATGAAACCCCGGACTTAGCATCCTTTCATTGTTTTGAAGTGACGCACATACTGGATGATGAGTGTGTGGCGTGTACTGCTTGGGGAATTTGAAATCTGTTCTTCCTGGGGCAACCATTGAGTTGCGAAACTGCTTTTAAATCATATGATAAATAGTATTTCATTGATTTTGATATACTTGGGCTATAAGCCATGTTTGGGGGCTGTTTTCTGATATTACTCACGTGGCAACTATGATTTTCACTCAGTCATTCTTGTTAAACTATTTTGACACTCAAATTTGTCGATATTATTATTCATGACATAAAATACTATTTTGGGTCGAGAACCCCGTTTATTTATGGCCCGAGTGGCATTTTGAAAGTTTCTGACTGAATGAAGTTGAGAGCCAATATTATGAGGATATATGATGGATCGGGCTGCACGCCGCAACATGTTACACTGTTATGTTATGTGAGGGGCCGAGTGCCAGAGTGATTGATGCCATTATTGGCTTGTTATAGCGCTTGGGATGTAGGAGCCCCTCCGGAGTCTGTACACACCCAGTGAGCGTAGGTACCTACTGAGTGCGAGCACCGAGTGACGAGTGACTGTGAGGTGCTGAGTGACTGTGAGGTGCTGAGTGACTGATACTGAGTGTTGATTTGGCCCGAGGGGCAGCTTATGTTGATATTCTACTTGAGTATTTGATTATGATTCATTCATTTTATATTGAGATTTTCTTGGGAATTTTACTGAGAAACAATGGAAATCATGCTTGGTCAAAGGATTTTTCTAAAACTGGTTTTAAGCATCTTGCCTGAATGTGTACACTGATAGAACTCAGTATTTTACTATTGTGAATTGATGTTTTGCTACTGTGCGTTTCTTACCTCCAGACTTGATTTATTTTCATTACTACTGAGTTGGCATACTCATCATTACTCCCTGTACCTATGTGTGCAGATCCAGGTACCGGTACTGAACGGTAGTCATATGAGTCCGTGCGGCGCCAGCTTTGGGATATTGAGGTAGCTGTCCACCGTACACAACACCTCCACTTTCCTTTCCTTATTTTTCTGTACTTAGTATTCCGTTTTGAGACTTTTTATTATGACAGTATGGTTACTGGTACTATTCTTAGTTGCTCGTTGACCCGTTGACTCCATATCTGGGGAATGGTTATAGACTGTTAGCTTGTTTTGCTTTGTTAAATATTTGGAAATTTTATACTTTTTATGAGGTGTTATTAATGATTTGGGAAATTTCACTAAAGGAAATGTGTAATAATGTGATAGTTGGCTAGCCTAGTTCCACGATAGGCGCCATCACGGCCGGTTAGGATTCGGGGTCATGACAAGTTGGTATCAGAGCTCGAAGTTACATAGGACTCAACGGTCATGAGCAGGTTTAGTAGAGTCTTGCGGATCGGTACAGAGACGTCTGTACTTATCTTCGAGAGGCTACAGAACTCTTAGGAAAAATCTCATTCTCTTGAACTCTGACGTGCCATTCTATTTATTCTGGAAATCTAAACTTCTGTTGTTTCATTCTCTCACAGATGGTGAGGACACGCGCTACTGATCAGGGTGACCAGACACCAGCTAGACCCGTGAGAGGTCGAGGCCGTGGTAGAGGTAGGGGACAAGCCCGCGTAGCAGCCGGGGCAGTACAAGTTGATCCCCTTACTATTCCAGATCAGGTTCCCGCCGCGGGTGTTCCAGCGGGATAGGCTCAGACACCGACAGTGCCCATTGTCTTTCTGGGTCTTCAGGAGACCCTGGCTCAGATCTTGACAGAATGTACTAGCTTGGCTCAGGCAGTTGTTGTGTCTATTACTGCCGCTACATCTCAGGCCGGGGGAGGCACTCAGACTCCAGCTGCCCGAACACCTGAGCAGGTTGTGCAGGGCCTTCAGACACTGGGGGCAGTCCCAGCCTAGCCGGTTCCTCCAGTTCAGGGCTATGTGGTTCCAGCTATGCCCGAGGATAAGCAGCGCAGGCTTGAGAGGTTCAGTAGACTTCAGCCTCTGACTTTCAGCAGCACAGAGGGAGAGGATGCCTAGGGTTTTCTGGATAGGTGTCAGAGGATACGCTGTACTGCCGGGATTCTGGAGACCAGTGGGGTCTCTTTTGCTACATTTCAGTTTTTTGGTGCTGCTTTTACTTGGTGGGAGTCTTTAGAGAGGCGTAGGCATGTTGGTTCAGAACCTCTCACCTGACAGCAGTTCTCCACTATCTTTTTGGAGAAGTATGTTCCTCAGTCCCACAGAGAGGAGCAGCGCAGGCAGTTTGAGCAGCTGCGCCAGGGAGAGTTTTCAGTTACACAGTATGAGATGCGATTTTCTGAGTTGGATCGGCATTACCAGCTCCGCATTTTGATGACCAGGGAGAGAGTGTCCGGTGCTACCTTCGAGCAGGTTGTTGACATTGCTCGGGATATTGGTCAGTTCACAGGCAGGAGCGAGAGGAGAGGGAGGCCAAGAGGCCTCGACGATCAGGTAGCTTCAGTGGTGCCCCTTCCAGAGGGAAGTTTCAGCACAGTAGAGGTCGTCCATTTAGACCTCCTCAGCCAGTTCGCCCAGCTTATAATGGCGCATTTTTGGGGCAGCGTCCCCGCAGCTCTCATCCGGGTCGTTCTTCCTTTAGTTCCCTTCCAGCTCAGAGTTCCTCCAGAGCATCATCATTCTAGGGTTCTTCTATGCATGGTTCATCCAGCAGCTATTCTAGTGCCTGGGGTTCTTTTCAGTCCCCATTTCCAGCTCCGGGGAGTTGCTTTGAGTATGGAGAGTTTGGACATGTATGGAGGCAGTGTCCTCGTCATCTTGGTATTTCATCTCAGTAGAGGGGTCAGCTCCAGTCACTTCGCCATCCGCCTAGGCAGCTAGGGGCTGCCCTAGAGGGGGAGGTCGAGCAGGTGGAGGTCAGTTGCGTATCTATGCACTTCCAGTTAGGCCTGATGCTATGGCCTCTGATGCGGTGATCATAGGTATTATCTCAGTCTGTCACAGAGATGCTTTGGCTTTATTTGACCCTGGTTCCACATACTCTTATGTTTCGTCATATTTTTCTCACTTTCTGGATATGCCCCGTGAGTCTTTAATTCGTCTGTTCATGTGTCGACTCCGGTGGGCGATACTATTATTGTGGACCGTGTGTATCGGTCGTGTGTGGTGTCTATTGGGGGTCTGGAGACCCTAGTGGACTTGTTGTTACTCAGCATGGTTGATTTTGATGTGATATTGGGTATGAATTGGTTGTCCCCGTGTCATACTATTCTTGATAGTCACGCTAAGACCGTGACCTTGGTTATGCCTGGAGTTCCGAGAGTTGAGTGGAGAGGGTCTATTGAGTATGTGCCTAGCAGAGTGATCTCTTACTTGAAGGATCAACGTATGGTTGAGAAGGGATGTGAATATTATCTGGCTTTTGTGAGGGATGTCAGTGGTGAGACTCCTTCTGTTGATTCTGTTCCTGTGGTCCATAATTTTTCGGACGTATTCCCTGCAGACCTGCCGGCATGCCACCTGACAGGGACATTGATTTTGGTATTGACTTGGTGCCAGGCACCCAGCCTATCTCCCCTCCACCTTATCGTATGGCACCAGCGGAGTTGAAGGAATTGAAAGAACAACTTCAGGAACTCCTAGATAAGGGGTTCATTCGGCCTAGTGTGTCACCTTGGGGTGCACCAGTGTTGTTTGTGAAGAAAAAGGATGGTTCCATGTGCTTGTGTATCGATTATCGGCAGCTGAACAGGGTTACGGTGAAGAACCGGTATCCTTTGCCTCGTATTGATGACATCCTGGTATATTCTCGTAGCCAAGAGGAGCATGCTCAGCATTTAAGGATCGTGTTGCGGAGGTTGATGGAGGAGAAGCTTTATGCAAAGTTCTCCAAATGTGAGTTTCGGCTTGGTTCAGTAGCTTACTTGGGGCATGTGGTGTCCAGTGAGGGTATTCAGGTTGATCCGAAGAAGATTGAGGCGGTGCAAAGTTGGCCCATACCGTCCTCGGCTACAGAGATTAGGAGTTTCCTTGGTTTGGCGGGATATTATCGTCGCTTTGTGGATGGGTTCTCTTCTATTGCTTCACCCTTGACCAGATTGACCGTGAAGGGTGCTCTATTCAGATGGTCCGATGAGTGTGAGGAGAGCTTTCAGAATCTCAAGTCGCATTGACCACAACTCCGGTATTGGTTTTGCCTACTGGTTCAGGTTCTTATACAGTCTACTGTGATGTTTCTAGAGTTGGCTTGGGAGCGGTATTTATGCAGGACGGTAGGGTGATTGACTATGCGTCTAGACAGGTGAAGGTGCACGAGAATAATTATCCAGTGCACGATCTTGAGTTATCTTCCATTGTTAATGCCTTGAATATTTGGCACCATTATTTATATGGAGTGCAGTGTGAGATTTTTACCGATCATCGTAGTTTGTAGTATCTGCTGAAGCAGAAGGACTTGAATTTGCGTCAGAGGAGAAGGTTGGAGGTGATTCCAGGGATGTGACTATTGGTGATGACGGGGTTATGAGGATGTAGGGCCGTATTTGCATGCCCAATGTGGATGGGATTCAGGAGTTGATATTAGTAGAGGCCCATAACTCACGGTATTCCATCCATCCGGGTGCCACGAAGATGTACCAGGATTTGAGACAGTAGTATTGGTGGAGCCGGATGAAGAGAGATATTGTTGAGTATGTAGCACGGTGTCTCAACTGCCTGTAGGTCAAGTATGAGCACCAGAGGCCAGGTGGATTACTTCAGAGGTTAGATATTCCGGAGTGGAAGTCGGAGCGGATCACCATGCACTTTGTAGTTGGGATCCCACGGACTTTGAGGAGATTTGATGTTATTTGGGTCATTGTGGATCGACTGACCAAGTCCGCGCACTTCATTCCTGTTAGTACTACTTATACTTTAGAGCGGTTAGCTGAGATCTACATCAAGGAGATTGTCCGATTGCATGGAGTTCCGAATTTTATCATTTCTGACAGAGGTACTCAGTTCACATCTCAGTTTTGGAGAGCCGTGCAGAGAGGTTTGGGTACTCAGGTAGAGTTGAGCACTGCATTTCATCCTCAGACCGACGGGCAGTCGGGAGATCTAGGAGGACATGTTGCGGGCCTGTGTCATTGATTTTGGGGGTTCATGGGACTAGTTTCTGCCGCTCGCGGAGTTTGCATATAATAATAGCTACCAATCTAGTATTCAGATGGCCCCGTATGAGGCTTTATATGGTAGGAGGTGTAGATCTTCGGTTGGTTGGTTCGAGCCGGGTGAGGCTAGGCTATTGGGCATAGACTTGGTTCAGGATGCATTGGAGAAGGTGAAGTTGATTCAGGAGTGACTTCGTACGGCGCAGTCTAGGCAGAAGAGTTATGCGGACCGGAAGGTTCGGGATGTGTCTTTCTTGGTGTGAGAGAAGATACTGTTGAAGGTGTTACCCATGAAGGGTGTTATGAGGATAGGGAAGAGAGGAAGCTGAGTCCCCGGTTCATTGGGCCTTTTGAGGTGCTACAGCGGATTGGAGAGGTGTCTTATAGACTTGCCTTTCCACCCAGCTTATCTCATGTTCTAGACTTCAGCACAGTGCAGCTTGAGGGTGATATGTCATATGAGGTAGAGCCGGTGGCTATTTTGGGTCGTCAAGTCAGAAAGTTGAGGTCTAAGGATATAACTTCAATGAAGGTGCAATGGAGAGGGAAACCCGTGGAGGAGGCGACTTGGGAGACCGAGCGGGAGATGCAGAGCAGATATCCTCACTTGTTTGAGACTCTAGGTATGTTTCTAGACCTGTTTGAGGACGAACGTATATTTAAGAGGGGGAGAATGTAACGGCCCGGCCGATCGTTCCGTAGAAATTGTACTATTATCCCTGTTTTGCCTTGTCATGTATTGGTTATACTGTTTATAATGTGTTGGAGTCGGATGGTGTGGTTTCAGAGCGGTTGTGGTGAGAATTGAGACACTTAGTCTCTTAAAGTAGCCTTATAACTAGAAAAGTCATTTGGGAGTTGACTTATTGGTAAACGATCTCGGAATACAGATTTTATGGCTCGGGTAGATTCGTTAGGTGATTTTGGACTTAGGAGTGTGTTCGGAATGTATTTTTGATGTTCGGTTTAGAATTAGGCTTGAATTGGCGAAAGTTAATTTTTGGCGAATTCCGGTCGGCAGTGGAAAATAGGCTATCGGGGTCGGAATGGAATTCTGTAAGTTCGAGCAGGTTCGTAATGGCATTTTGGATATGTGTGCAAATTTTCTAGTCAATCGGAGGTGTTTTGGATGGTTTTGGCATCGTTTGTGGAATTTAGAAATTTCAAAGTTCATAGGCTTGAATTCGATGTGATTTTGGTGTTTTTGCGTTGTTTTTGGTGTTTCGAAGGTTCGACTAAGTTTCAATGATGGTTTTGGGGTCCCGAGGGCCACATGATGGTTTTGAGTGATCAATGGGAAGTTTGGAAGTCAATTGTGCTGCTAAAGTTTGTTGTTGCTGTCATATCCGCACCTGCGGATTTTGGACCGCAGGTGCGATATGTGTTCATCAGGGGAAGAATCGCAGGTGCAATTAATTGGGCGCGCCTGCAGAACCGCAGGAGCGGATATTGGTCCGCAGGTGCGAGTTTGTCCGTTCAAGTGAGAAGTCGCACGTGCGGTATATTTGACCGCAAGAGCGGACCACAGGTGCGAGATGGTGGACCGCAGGTGCGAAAAGCCTGGGCAGAAGGTATATAAGTTGGACTTAGCGAGTTTTGGTCTTCTTTCACCATTTTTCATACGGGTGTCAAGCTTTTGGAGGGTTTTTGAAGAGGGAAACGACAGTTCTTCATTGAGGTAAGGTTTTTGGACTTCATAACTCGATTATATGTGATTAAAGACCTAATTAGTAGTGATAATTTGGGGAAAATCAGTGTAAAAGGGGTAATTAGGGCTTAAGAGACCTTCTAATGGGGATTTGAGGGGTCATTTGGACTCCGATTTCAGTGTTCTTGATATGTATAGACTCGCGAGAGAATGAGGATCATTATGGTGTAAATTTTATTGAGTTCCGAGATGTGGGCCTGGGGGTCGGGTTTTGGCCAATTTCGGGAATTGTTCCTAATGTTGATATTTTCGATTGGGTATCATCTCCCTAGCATATTTTGATGTGATAAATCTGATTTTGATAGATTCGGAGCATTTGGGAGCCGATTCGAGGGTCAAGAGTATTGCGGAGTTGCTTGTCGGGCTAATTTGAGGTAAATAATGACTTTAAATCTTGTCCTGAGGGTATGAAAACCCGGACTTAACATCCTTTCATTGTTTTGAAGTAACACACACACTGGATGATGAGTGTGTGGCGTATACTGCTTGGGGAATTTGAAATCTGTTCTTCCTGGGGAAACCATTGAGTTGCGGAACTGCTTTAAATCATATGATAAATAGTATTTCATTGCTTTTGATATACTTGGGATGTAAGCCATGTTTGGGGCCTCGTGCCAATTTGTTTAAACCCCTTGGAGGCTATTTTCTGATATGCCTCACGTGGCAACTATGATTTTCACTTAGTTATTCTTGTTAAACTGTTTTGACACTCAGATTTATTAATATTATTATTCATGATATAAAATACTGTTTTGGGTCGAGAACCCCGTTTATTTATGGCCCGAGTGGCATTTTGAAAGTTTCTGACTAAGTGAGGCTGAGAGCCAATATTGTGAGGATATATGATGGATCGGGCTGCACGCTGCAGCATGATACACTGTTATGTTATGTGAGGGGCCGAGTGCCAGAGTGATTGATGCCATGATTGGCTTGTTATAGCGCTTGGGCTGTAGGAGCCCCTCCGGAGTTTGTACACACCCAGTGAACGTAGGTACCTACTGAGTGCGAGCGCCGAGTGATGAGAGACTGTGAGGTGCTGAGTGACTGCTACTGAGTGACTGTGAGGTGCTGAGTAACTGATACTGAGTGTTGATTTGGCCCGAGGGGCAGCTTATGTTGATATTCTACTTGAGTATTTGATTATGATTCATTCATTTTATACTGAGATTTTCTTGGGAATTTTACTGAGAAACAATGGAAATCATGCTTGTTCAAAGGATTTTTCTAAAACGGGTTTTAAGCATCTTGCCTGAATGTGTACACTAATAGAACTCAGTATTTTACTATTGTGAATTGTTGTTTTGTTACTGTGCGTTTCTTACTGTCAGACTTGATTTATTTTCATTACTACTGAGTTGGCGTACTCATCATTACTCCCTGTACCTCTGTGTGCAGATCCAGGTACTAATACTAAGCGGTAGTCATCTGAGTCCGTGCGGCGCCAGCTTTGGGATATTTAGGTAGTTTTCCAGCGTCCACAACACCTCCACTTTCCTTTCCTTATTTTTCTGTACTTAGTATTCCGTTTTGAGACTTTGTATTATGACAGTATGGTTACTAGTACTATTCTTAGATTCTCGTGACCCGTTGACTCCAGATCTGGCGAATGGTTATAGACTCTTAGCTTGTTTTGCTTTGTTAAATATTTGGAAATTTTATACTTTTTATGAGATGTTATTAATGATTTGGGAAATTTCACTAAAGGAAATGTGTAATAATGTGATAGCTGGCTAGCCTAGTTCCACGATAGGCGCCATCACGGCCGGTTAGAATTTGGGGTTTTGACAACCAGTTTCCTCCATCATTTCTAACCATGAAACAACTACAAAAGCTCCAAATATCCAGTCATGTAAATCTCACGAAATCAACCACCAAAAGCCATGAAAACGACCTCAAAATCAGCTCGACTGTAAAATCAGCTGAAAAACAACAACAAAACAACCCCAAAAACACCTCCTAACCAGCTCTGAAAATCAGTCCAAATCCACCCAAAAATGCAGCTGAAAATCTACCCTGAAATGCAGCGAAACCAGCTACGCAGCTGCTGAAAAACAGCTTCATAACCCCCCCTGAAACTACCCCAATCAGCCCAAAAATGCTCCAAAAACAGAACTGAAAAATAGACTTAAACCCAGCAAAATCAGCCACCCAAATATCACCAAAACTCCACCTGACATCTGCCGTAAAACCCCAAAAAAACAACAGCTCCAAATGATGAAACAACCACCCAAAACTAGCTGAAATGCAGCACTAAACCCCCCAAAAAATAGTCTGTCACGACCCGAATTTTCCTCCGAACGGTCTCGTGACGGCACCTAGTCCTTACGACTAGGTAAGCCTAAAACATGGGGAAAATAAAGCAATATAACAGAAGAAATAGAAAAGAAGAAGTAAATATATAACTCAGCCGCTCGGCGTTTACAACCTTCACTTCCCAAAACCCGGAACCTCACAATAATCACAAGCTCTGTACTAATATATCTCTATACAATGGAATAATGGAAAATGTATATATGTCTTCTATGCCTATACTAGAGTAGAAGGGGACTCGTGGGATTCTGCGGACGCGACAGAATTACCTCGCGGTCTCCTGACAGCTGCTAAAGTACTCCTAGCCAAAATGTTGTGTATTGGTACCTGGATCTGCACATGGAAAACATGCGCAGGAAAGGGCATGAGTACTCCACAATTGGTACCCAGTAAGTGCCAAGCCTAAACCAGTCAGGTAGTGACGAGGTAAGGTTAAGGCTCTACCTGATGTTTATAGTAAAAACAGTTGAAATCTAAACAGATATAGATAATAAGCTAAGGCAAAACAGTAAAAACGGTAAGATGAAAGAAATAGTAATAGGGAGCCCTCGGCTCAGCACATCATATATCTCAATAGCAAATATGCAATGCAGTACAGGGGGAAAGCTCCCGGAATCTCGTTCGTAGTCCAAATTTAAATATGCTATGCAGTATAGAGGGAAAGCTCCCGGAATCTAGTCCGTACTCCCAATTTTAATATGCGATGCAATCAATACCGGATACAGTGTTTTTTAACAGTTCAGAAGGAAATCACAAGCAAATAAGGATAAAACTACCTAAACATGGTACAAATAGTAGCAAATAGTACTAACTCAAGTAAGACAGGTAGACATGCTCATTCCTAAGCTACACTACACCGTTAATGCAGGAAATAGTGAAATAGGGATAAATGATTTATGTCATGAAAGGGAAAGTGGAGATTTAGCAACAATAGCCCGTGTACGAACTCGTCACCTCACGTACACGACACTCATATAACAAAACAATAACAAAAGAACCTAAGGGGAAAGTCCGCAACACAGAAGTTAAGCAAGCCACTTACCTCGACTGACTTCAGGTGGCCCAAATATAATAAATTCGGTTACATAACGTAAAAAACACTTTAAGGAATCAAAATAACTAATTAATTCGAAGCTAATATGCGAAATTAGGAAATTCGCCCAAAAAGTCCCCCAGGTCCACGTCTCGGAATCGGGTAAAAATTTTATTTTCTGGACATCCATTCACTCACGAGTCTAACCATAGAAGAATCTCTCGAATCGTATGTCAACAATCCAACAAAACTCAATAATTCTGCCTATGAAGTTCAACCAATTTTTCCCAAAATTTTCCACAAAAATTCGAATTTAAGGACTAGATTTAAGTTAGGAACCATGGAAATTGATCTAAGTTGGGTAGAAATCACTTACCCAAGTTGCCCAGGTGCAAAAGTCTTCAGAAATCGCCCTTCCCGAGCTCCCAAATTCGAAAATATGAAAAATGGCCTAAACCTTCAAAATGGGTTTTAATATTCTGCCCATGCCTAAAATGTGAAGTGCGATCGCGATCAGGGAGATGCAATCGCATAAGGTAAGCCACATCCCTCTTAAAATGGGACCCTGTGCGATCTCCTAAGTCCTACTGCATTCGCGATGCCTACTGGACCTGACCCTATGCGTTCGCACTCAAGGCCCACACGAACGCACAGAGCTAATCTCCCCTGCCCGGCCCAATAAGCCTATGCAGTCGCAGGCCTCACAATGCGATCGCATTGAAAGAAATTCCGTTGGGCCCAAATCTTCCCTATGCGATCGTGGTTCAAATCATGCGATCGCATTGAACAATAACTGATGCTCCAAAAAAAAAAAAACAGAATTCTTAAGGCTAAAGTGCCCGTTTGAGCACCCGAAATATACCCGAGGCCCCCCGGACCACAACCAAACTTACCAACTAGTCCTAATACTTCGTTCAAACTTAGTCAAGCCCTAAAAACACATATCATAACATCAAAATCCTCAGTTATGCATAGATTCAAGCCTAAGAATCTATGAAATTTCTAAAATTCACATTCGATGCTGAATCACGTCAAAACTCATCCGAATGACCTCAAACTTTACACACAGGTCATAAATGACACTACAGACCTACTGTCACTTTCAGAATTCCATTCTGAGCCCGACATCAACATTTCACATATCAGTCGAAATCGCCGAAATTCTAACTTTCGCCATTTCAAGCCTAAATCTACAATGAACCTCGAAAACACATTCCGAACACGCTCCTAACCCCGAAATCACCCAACGGAGCTAACGGAGTCTACAAAATTCCATTTCGGATCCGTCTTCACACAGTTCTAACTACAGCCCGATTTCTAAAGCTTAATTTCACATTTATGGACTATGTGTCCAAAATCACTCCGGATTTCACCACTCAATGCTCCGACAAGTTCTAATAGCATAAATAGACATGAGAGAAGCAGATACCAGGGGATCGGGGCGCTAACTCTTAAAATGACCGACCGGATCGTTACATTCTCCCCCTCTTAATAAAATCGTTTGTCCTCGAACGAGTATAGAAACATACCTGAAGCTGTGAAAAGATGAGGGTACTGACTCCGCATATCCTACTCAGTCTCCCAAGTCGCCTCCTCTACCGGATGAGCCCTCCACTGAACCTTGACTGAGGCAATGTTTTTCGACCTGAGCTTCCTGACCTGCCTGTCCAATATGGCTAAAGGATCCTCAACATATGATAGATCCTTGTCCAACTGGACTGAGCTGAAATCCAAAACATGAGTCGGGTCCCTGTGATATTTTCGGAGCATAGAGACATGGAATACCGGATAAACTCCTGCTAGGTTGGGAGGCAAGGCCAACTCATACGCAACCTCCCCAACCCGCTGCAATACCTCAAAAGGGCCAATGAACCTCAGACTCAGCTTACCCTTCTTCCCGAACCTCATGATGCCCTTCATAGGCGATACCCAAAGCAAAACCCGATCACCAGTTATAAATGCCAAGTCATGAACCTTTCATTCCACATAACTCTTCTGCCAGGACTGAGCTGTGCGAAGTCTCTCCTGAATCACCTTCACCTTGTCCAGGGAATCTTAAACCAAATCTGTACCCAACAATCGGGCCTCGCCTGGCTCAAACCATCCTACTGGAGACCTGCACCGCCTCCCATACAAAGCCTCATACGGCGCCATCTGAATGCTGGACTGGTAGCTGTTGTTATAAGCAAACTTTGCAAATGGCAAGTACCGATCCCATGACCCTCCAAAATCCATCACATATGCACGAAGCATATCCTCGAGAATCTGAATCGTGCGCTCGGACTGCCCGTCTGTCTGAGGGTGAAAGGCTATACTCAACTCCACCCTGGTGCCTAACTCCTGCTGAATGGCTATGCAGAACCGTGAAGTGAACTGTGTACCTCTATCTGAAATGATAGATACTGGAATACCGTGGAGGTGAACAATCTCCCTGATATAAATCTCAGCCAACCTCTCGGTTGGATATGTAGTCAACGTTGGAATGAAATGGGCCGATTTGGTCAGCCGATCTACAATCACCCAAATAGCATCATACTTCCTCAAAGTCCGAGGAAGTCCAACCACAAAGTCCATGGTGATCCGCTCCTATTTTCACTCTGGAAGCTCAATCTGCTGTAGTAACCCTCCCGATCTTTGATGCTCATATTTGACCTGCTGACAATTGAGACACTTGGCTACAAACTCCACTATATCCTTTTTTATCCTTCGCCACCAATAGTGTTGTCTCAGATCCTGGTACATCTTCGCGGTACCCGGGTGGATGGAATACCGCGAACTATGGGCCTCATCAAGAATCAACTCCCGAAGCACATCTACATTGGGCACACAGATACAACCCTGCGTCCTCATCACGCCGTCATCACCTATGGTCACACATCCCTGGCATCACCCCGCCGAACCCTATCCTGAACAGCCGGAAGGTTGGGATCCTCATACTGGCACTCCTGAATGCGGTCATAAAGAGAAGATCGAGCAACCACACAAGCAAATACTCGGCAAGGCTCAGAAAGATTCAATCTCACGAGCTGACTGGCTAAGGACTGAACATCCAAGGCCAAGGGCCTCTCAACTGCATGAAGATATGCCAAACTCCCCAAACTCTCCGCCCGACGACTCAAGGCATCGGCCACCACATTGGCCTTCCCCGGGTGGTATAGTATAGTGATGTCATAATCCTTGAGTAACTCCAACCACCTACGCTGGCGCAAATTGAGATCCTTCTTCCTGAATATGTGTTTTAAACTCCCGGGATCCATAAATATCTCACAGGGAACACCATATAAATAATGATGCCATATCTTCAGGGCGGGAACAATCGCTGCCAACTCGAGATCGTGAACTGGGTAGTTTTTCTCATGAACTTTTAACTGTCTGGACGCGTAGGCAATCACCCTACCGTCCTGCATCAACACCGCTCCCAAGCCAATCCTCGAAGCATCACAATAGACTGTATAGGACCCTGAACCTGTAGGCAATACCAACACAGGAGCTGTAGTCAGGGTTGTCTTGAGCTTCTGAAATCTTTCCTCGCACTCCTCATTCCATATGAAAGGGGAACCCTTCTGAGTCAGTCTGGTCATGGGCGGTGAAATGGATGAAAATCCCTCCACAAAACGGCGATAATACCCAGCCAAACCGAGGAAACAACGGATCTCAGTAGCTGAAGACGGTCTAGGCCAACTTTGTACCACCTCCACTGTCACGTCCCAGATTCCCAACCTTAGGGATCCTGATGGCGCCTAACACCACACTCGCTAGGTAAGCCAATGTTAGAAATTATACAATTATTTTCTTTCACTTTATTTAAACATGAATAACAATTCAAACAAAACACGAAATCTAATACTTCTTCATAATGCAATAGGGATTATTATTCAAAATAACAAACGAGCCATCAACTAATGCTAATTTCACAACTACCCAAGGTTTGGTGTCACAATTCACGAACTACTAAGAATGCTACAAATAATGGGCTGAAAGAATTGTATATCTGTTTTGTAAGAAATAAATCAGTGTCCAAAAATACATGAAGACTCCAGGAATCTGCGGACGCTAGCAGATCTACCTCGTGTCTCCGAGCAGTGACATCGGCTACTAAAATCTGCTATCTCTGGTCAGTACCTGGATCTGCGCAAAAGAGCACAGAGTGTAGTATCAGTACAACCGACCCCATGTACTGAGTAAGTGTCGAGCCTAACCTCGGCGAAGTAGTGACAAGGCTAAGGCATGGCTTTTAACAATAAACCTGTGATATTAATATATATACGATAACACAATAAAACACTTCTACATGAACAAGAAAATATAATTGAGACAATAATTATAAAACAGGAAGAAAATCTAAACACATCAATTCAAATACTGCAACAATAATAAAATAACACAACCGCCTCTTTCAGGCCTCAGCTATAACCAATTCCCAAAAATTTCCAAGTTTTCAAACTTTATCTTTGAGTAAAAGTAGTGCCAAAATATGAAAAATAGTAATATAAAATAGAAAGTTTCAAATCTTTGTTTTTCAAAAAAACAAAACAGTAAAAATAAACATTTAGCTTTTCAAATCTTTATTTTCTTTGAAAATCAGTAAAAAAAAATATAAATGTCCTCCCTTATCACTCCTTATTGCGGCGTGTAACCCGCTCCCACCTGGCCTCCCTTATTGCTCCTCCCTAAATATATCACCCTTATTACTCCTTTTGCGGCGTGCAACCCAATCCCACCTGTCCACCCTTATCACTCCTTGTTGCGGCGTGCAACCCGCTCCCACCAGTCATATCACATCAATTTATTCATAAATTTCACAATTCAGGCCAAGCCTTTCACAACATTTCGGTTTCCACAATACATCACAACCTTAAATTAAAGTATAAAGCTTTCACAACAAAGGCCAAACCTTTCACAACATCTCTTGTCCAACAATATATCACAGGAACATCAATGTGCATATATATATATAAACTTCGTAAATCAACACCAAACTGCTCAATCAATTTTCCCACAAGGGAACCCAATAAACAACCAATACTCTTTATACACTCGTCACAATAATTGGCAACAATAAATTGAAACTACACAATCACGTAAACCTCAACAATCATAAGATAGTTAAACTGTATTCCTCATCACTTTCTCAATATTATCAACAATGAAACCAACAAGACAACAACGCTAGATAGTCATAGAACAATTTGGACAAAAATCAATTAAGTCGGGACGGGGAAGGGATCATGCTTAACAGACAAAGTGGGTGGTGCATAGATACTCATCACCTCACCTATATACCACACCCATGCATTTCAGATAGCAAATAAGTGGGGACTCCTATTCCCTCAAGCCAAAGTTAGACCAAACACTTACCTCGATCTCACAAGAAATTCACTGCTCTCACACTGCCTTTCCTTTAGAAATTGCTTCTAATCCGCTCAAATCTAATTACAATTGGTTCAATGTTATCAATCATAGCCTAAAGGAATCATCTTTATTGAAAAGCAATGGTGTAACGACCCGGTCTGTCGTTACGCGAATCCTGCATTATAATTATTGTTGTTGACTTATTATAGATTGGTTATTCTGTTATTAATGTATTAGAGTTGATAGGCTTGAAATCGGAATGGTGAAATGAGAACTCAGGCACTTAGTCCTTAAAAATACCCTTAAAATGGGGAAAGTCAACTAAGAGTTGACTTATTGGTAAACGACCTCTGAATGCGGATTTTATGGCTCAGATAGCTTTGTTAGGTGATTTGGGACTTAGGAGTGTGTTCAGAATAATGTTGTGATGTCCGGTGTAGAATTAGGCTTGAATTGGTGAAAGTTAGTTTTTTTGGCGATTCCGGTCGGCAGTGGAAAATAGGCTATCAGGGTCGGAATGGAATTCCGATAGTTGGAACAAGTTTGTAATGTTATTTTGGACTTGTCTGCAAAATTTCAGGTCAATCGGAAATGATTTGGATAGTTTTGGCATCATTGGTGAAAATTTAGAAATATCAAAGTTCTTAGGCTTGAATCCGATACAAATTTGGAGTTTTGATGTTAGTTTTGGTGTTTTGATAGTGCAACTAAGTTTGAATGATGTTATGGGATATGTTGGTAAGTTTGGTTGGGGTCCCGAGGGGCTCGGGATTGATTTCGGGTGGTTAACGGGCATTTTTGGACATGAAAACACTGCTCGTTTTCTGGTGTTTATGCAGCTGGAATTTGTTTACTGCGATCGCGAGGAATGGTCTGCGATCGCGTAGGGTGAGTGGCTTAAGCAGTGCGATCGCATGGACTTGATTGCGATCATGTAGGGTTAGCTGAAGAATGGAAGATTTTTGTTCTTCGCGGTCGCATGGAGGAGGTCGCGATCGCGGAAGTCAAAGGACGTAACACTATGCGATCGCAGGGGCAAGGATGCGATCGCGGTGAAGGAATCGTTGGGCATATTTAAATTAAACCCTCCGCGACTTAAACCCCTTTTTACACCATTGTTGTACGGAAAAGAGCTCTTGGGGGCGATTTT
>ML295345.1:2513-29541 GCA_005239495.1 Nicotiana undulata
GTGCATAACCTCACAATCACTCGGCACGGAATGTCCCCTCATGCATATATAATATAATAACACTCAGTCAAAACGACATGTCCCCTCGTGCGACGAATAATAAAAAAAACACAAGGCAACAATAATGTGAAAGTCAACAATACGAAGTCTCGAGTGCATGGAAATATTCAATACAATTCCCTTGTCCCAGCAAGGAGAATTCATCAATTACAATATCAACAAATGCCCGACAAGGGTCTCAGCTATAACCAACCTCGCATCAGAATTACAATTTCAATAGTGTAAGCCTCAACCGGAACAAATAACTCAATAACTCTCCACGTCATGAAACAATATCAAGTATCACTTTTAATTCTTAATTTACTCATAGTGCGGGGAATGTTAAGAACATAGCAAATTTCATCACAACAGACTCACGGGGATGCGTGACCGCAACGCATAGGCACTCGTCACCACGCCTATACGTTGGACATGAGTTACACATAGCAATTAATACTCTATACCTAATCCCTCAAGCTGAGGTTAAGCCAAACACTTACCTCGGCTCCAAAGAAAATGCAAGTCAAGCCTCAATCACGGCCTTTCCTCTCGAATTCAACTCCGAATCGGGAATATCTAGACATAATGGATTTATAATCATTGATAAGTACCCAATAAATCAATTTCTAAGCTAAGTTATGCATTTCCTTCTATTCTTCCAAGAATACTAAAATTCGACCCCGGGCCCAGACGTTTAGATTTTCGAACATTCATGAAGGAATCAATTACCCGGAGTCTAAGGATCGAAGTTATGTAATTTATTCAAGAATTTATGGCCTAACATGGAAAATCACGAAATTCCTAAGAACCCTAAAGTTTACTACCTAATTCAATGATTTTAGGTGGTTTATTAGTGAATTAAGCTAGGAATTATTGTTAAAATTAGAAGTTTTATGGGGTTTTACTTACCTCTTACAGTGGGTGGTCGTGGAAGGTGATGCCCCAAGCTTGGATGCTCTCTAATGGAGTTTGAAGATGGAAGGAATGAGAAAAACCCGAAATTTTAGAGTATTTGAGAGGGCTGCCAATAGGGGTTTCCGCACCTGCGACCAAAGGACCGCAGGTGCGGTCTCGCGCCTACGAGAAAATGATCGCAATTGCGGAAAAGGGCCTGGGACCCTGGGCTCGCACCTTCGGGGTTGGGAGCCGCACCAGCGGTCCCGCTCCTGCGGAATTTTTGTCGCTCCTGCGGAAAGGTCGCACCTGCGATGGCCTGGACCGCACCTGCGGTCACGCGCCTGCGGACTATGGGCAAGGGGATGGGGATCACACCTGCGAGGTTGGGACCGCAGGGGCGGTCCCGCTCCTGCGGCTGGGTAACCACACCTGCGGTCACACCAGTTGTTGTGCTCCAGTAGTGGTTTTTGATGGTTTTTGGCCTCGCGCGTGGTCTGGGAGGCACCTGGGCTCACCCGATCCCCCGTCCAACAATACCAACAAGTCTCAAATCATTAAATGGACTTGCTCGAGCTCACGGAACACTCAATACAACGCTAAAACTCAAAATCACCCTCCAAAAACCCTGAATTCAAAACTTAAGAACTTTGAAATTATAGAATTCACTTTGACGTGCCAAACCGGCCTAAACCACTCGGAATGACTTCATATTTTGCAGTTAAGTTATAAACGACCCAACGGAACTATTCCCGATCTCGGAATTTCATTCGAACCTCGGGAACATAAAATCACTTCTCAAGTCACATTTCAAATTCTTTAGAAACCCTGCAAGTTCATTAACTCCATTTTTTCCTCACTTGGATCCGAAAGCAATCAAATCGGACCCGTTTTACACCAAATCTCACAGATAGGACAAACAACATATAATAAACCTGTTCCGGGCTCCGGAACCATAACACGGGCCCGGTAACAAGGTTTTCACATAATTATTCACTTTCACATTCCTTTATTATTTTCAGAAAATAATTTTCTTTAAAAAATTCATTTCTCGGGCTTGGGTCCTCGGAATTCGATTCCAGGCATATTCCCAAGTCCCATATTTTCCTATGGACCCTCCGGGACCGTCACATCACGGGTCCGGATCCGTTTACCAAAAAATATTGACCAAAGTCAACTTTATTCAATTATTCAATTCAAAAATCCCATTTTATCAAATTTTCACATGGAAGCTTCCTGGCTACCTGCCTGAGATGCGCACGCATCTCGAGGTGATATTAACGGAGGCTTTCGTGGCCTCAAAACACAGATTTAGCTGGAATTACTTAGGATGACCTTGGTGGTCATCACACTAAACAACCATATGTAACGACCTGGGCGGTCGTTCCGTAGAATTTGCACTGTTATTCCTGTTATTGCCTTGGCATAGGTTGGTTATACTGATCTTGATGTGTTAGAGTTGGTAGGCTCGGAATCGGAATGGTTGTAGTGAGAGTTTAGCCATTTAGTCTTTAAAAATAACCTTAAAGTGGAAAAAGCCAATCGAGAGTTGACTTATTGGTAAACAACCTCAAAATGCGGATTTTATTGTTCGGATAGCTTCGTTAGGTGATTTGGGACTTAGGGCTGTGTTCGGAATATTTTTGTGATGTCCGGAGTAGAATTGGGCTTGAATTGGCGAAAGTTAGTTTTTGACAATTTCTTGTCAGCGGTGGAAAATAGGCTATCGGGGTCGGAATGGAATTCCGGAAGTTGGAATAGGTTCGTAATGTCATTTTTGATATGTCTGCAAAATTTCAATTCAATCGGATGTGTTTTGGACAGTTTCGGCATCGTTGGTGGAATTTAGAAGTTTCAAAGTTCATAGGCTTGAATTCGATGTGATTTTGGTATTTTTGATGTTATTTTTAATGTCTCAAGAGTGAAAATAAGTTTAAATGACCATTTATGATATGTTGGAATATTTGGTTGGGGTCCCGAGGGGCTCGGGATAGATTTCGGATGGTTAACGGGAAGTTTGGAGTGACTTTGGTGATTCTGCAGGTTGTTGTTGCTGGTGTTTTCGCACCTGCGGAAAGGGATCTGCAGGTGCGATTCCACAGGAGTGGACTGGGCTCCACAGGTGCGGTTCCACAGGAGAGGACTGGGCTCCGCAGGTGCGATATTTGGCTGAGTGGGGAGTGGTTCGCAGGTGCGAGGAATTTGTCGCACCTGCGAGGTCGCAGACGCGGAAGATGAATCGCAGGTGTGGATTTGGGAGGTTTCAGGGGAGATCGCAGGTGTGGAAGGAGCATCGCACCTGCGAAGCCGCAGGTGCGAGTAAGTGGTCACAGGTGCGAGATCCCTGGACATAAAGTATAAAAACCAGCCTTCGCGAATTTTAGCCATTTTTCTCAATATTTCATCCGGGTTTGAAGCTTTTGAAAGGTTTTTGAAGAGGGAAATCGATAGTTCATCATTGAGGTAAGGTTTTTGGACTCTAAACTCATTTATGTGTGATTAAAGGTTTGATTAATGGTGAAATTGGGGGAAAATCAGTGGAAAAAAATGGGAAACTAGGGCTTGAGTTTAAGAGGCCTTCTAGGGGTGATTTGAGGGGTCATTTGGACTCCGATTTCAGTGTTCTTTATATGTATAGACTCGTGAGGAGATGAGGACCGTGTTTGTATAAATTTCATTGAGTTCCGAGATGTGGGATTGGGGATCAGGTTTGACCGATTTCGGGATTTTTGAGTATTCTTGATAAAATTTTGATTGGGATTCACCCATTATCATGTAATAATGATATACACTTGATTTTTGGTAGATTTGGAGCGCTCAGAGGTCAAATTTCGAGGCAAGTGCACTGCGGAGTAGTATTTTAGCCGGTTTTGAGGTAAGTAACGCTTCCAAACTTGGAACTGAGGGTTCAAAACCCCAAACTGTCTGATATTTGATGTTAATTAAGGTGACGCACTTGCCAAGTGACGGGCATGCGAGCGTATGACCTATATTTGTAGCCTGGATCATCCCACGGCACTGCTAATGGTTATCTCAGGTTGATATTAGCACTGTGAAGTTTGCGTTTACCTTGAACACAATAGAATCATGCTAAGTATAAATGTTAAGGATTTATGCCGAAATGTTCAGACCGGAACGGTCGATTATTGCTGTCTTTGTTTATGATTATTGTTTCCATGTACTCAGTCCTGTTGTAGTATATTTTCATGCCTTAGTCTCAGAAACTGTTACTTACATGCATATTTATCATTGTTTGGGCTGATTTATACATCTGTGAACTGTATGAGTGAGACTGGAAAAAAGTATTGACTAAGTGTGGCTGAGAGCCTGATATTGAGACAGTTATGAGATTGGATTGCACACCGCAGCGATCATTGAATCATGCCTTCGTTGGCTTGATATAGCGCTTGGGCTTATAGGAGCCCCTCTAGAGTCTTTACACCCCTAGTGNAATCTTCTTTGTGGGGCTGGATTGGCCTTTTTCCTCAGTACTAGGTGACTGTGTCACCTGTGTTATGTAATTTTTGGGATGGACCTTCCCTGGGCCGGAAGGCCAGATTCTAGTACTGAGTGGACCACCTTATGAGAGTTTGATTACTGAGTACACGTCATTCTTGATTCTATATGAATTCATGCAGGTATGATGGGCTACATATAATGATGGATGCATCTTGTTTATTTTCTGATATATTACTGTGTCCAAGTTATATACTGTTGTTCATAACTATCGGAGGTTTAGTCTGTCACTACCTCTCAGCCCATAGTTTGGTTTCGTTACTATTGAGTTGGTGTACCCACGTTACCCCCTGCACCTTGTGTGCAGATCCAGGTACACCGAGATTTAGCTCTGGACAACGAGTAACAGCAGTTGCATCAGAGTTGACAAGGTAGCAGCTGGCGTCCGTGATCTCGTCATCTCTTTCTCTTCTACCTGTCGTATTTACTTTCATACTATGTTGGTTATTGCTTTTCGGATTGTATTATGTATTAGCAGCTCATGACTGTGTGACACCGGATCCGGGAGTTGTAGATTTTGGGTTTTTAGTTTCATAAGCTTCTTTTAAATACAGATCTTTAGTATATTTAACTTCAGGCAGTTGAAAAATGGTAACTTACTTAATAAACGGTTCAGGATTAGTTATAATAGGTGGCTGGCCTGATTTCACGACAGGCGCCATCACGACCCGAAATTGGGTCGTGACACCATAAGGGCCTCAAAGAGGGATATTTATGATCAATGATAAGTAATAAATGAAGAACAATCAATGTAACACAATAAATGTAAGTAATATAGCAATACATAGACAATATAGTATGTTTGAGTTAGAGAGCAGAGAATGTTCTTGTTTTCTGTATTGAATATCATGTGTGCAGGAAATGATAAGGGTCACTTTTATAAAGGACGGGGAATCCCAAGATAGTACATAAACATTTATTACAAAGATATGCAGCTGGTACAGCTATTTAATGTCACGGTACGGACTCGTACTATTCTTGTAGACCTGGTCAACTCTAACCACGTGCCTTTTGGGAGTTTCCCGCTTGTCCATGACAGTCACCGATTTGCATTGCCCCGAGGTCGAGCATAGGGAACCCTCGGGGTTGAACCTCAAGTTGTGCCTCGAGCCTTCCGAAGGCGATCAGTGGAAAGCCACAATAATCATAAAATCGGTCTCTCATATGGATCCTAACAAGAACTATGAAGGCCGCCTCGAGGGACAGATACTTTTGTTTTGAGGACATGCATGTTTCTTCTCTTATCTTCAAAGATTAATGTTCTGATGTTTCAATTGCAGGGAAGGATAGAGGACTTGGAACGCCCCTGAGTCAAAGTTGGTCAGGCCAATCATGTGTGCAATGAGCTAAGGGCTTAGATAGATGCCCATGTTGCGGCCAAGAAGCATGCTTTGGCCAAGGCTTCCGCCCTCGAGGTGCAACTCCGGAATGCTCATGAAAATAGCTCAGTGCAGACAAGCAAAATTGTAAAGCTCGAGTCTGATCTATTGAAGATGAAGTTTGAGGTCGTGGAGGCTGAAGCTGAAGAGATTCGAGCTAAGGCCGATAAGAAAGTGGACGTCTATTTAAAAGACGATGTCGATGCCCGAGCCGAGTTGAGAGGGGATTCTGATATGGAGAGAAGGAGAAATGACTATGTGTGATGCAGATCCCGGAGGGAAACCCTCGAGGAGATCCACGTTATGGGCTTCGATCTCTCGGAAGAGATAGAGCAGGCCAGGGCGGATGAATAAGACGCCCGATTCATCGTATCCGATTATGAAGATAATGAGTAAGAGGCCGATAGAGCTGCAGTCCCTGAGGGGAGAGTAGGTTAGACTTTCCTTTTCTGCTTTGTATTAGACTCCCTGTGGGAGCATTTGTGGATGTATATTTGTAATACATATACATGAAAAATCCTTTGATACTTCCAATCTGCTTGTATCTATCTTCTTTTTTGCCTTGAATTTTGACTGTCGATAGCTAGTCCGATGAATTGGACTTCGAGGTGAAAAGAAAAACATTAGGCTTGTAGATCGGCCCAGAGTCTTGTTACGCTGGCCCGTAGGCTTTTACGCATTGGCCCTTAGGCGCTTTTTAGTTAACAATTTAGGGCTCAGTCCTCGAGTCAGGTTTCGACTCGAGCTCATCGACCCTTAGGTTTTAGAATTGGCCCTGAGGCTCTTTTAAGCTGGCTCTTAGGCTCTAACGTGTTTGCCCTGAGGCATATTTAGGCTGGCCCGTAGGCTCTTACGCGTTGGGTCGGTATGACCTTTAATATGGCTATATTTTTCCCTCGTTAAATATTTTTTGAAGTTTTTGTGTTCGTCCTACTCTTCGACCGTTCGATAATAACCTCAATTGTAAGTCGTTGTGTGACGATAAAATGAGCACCTCAGGAGGTTTCGCTCGATAACTGAATTTTTTTGAAGCCCTTTCATTAATGGAGTTGATATGATTGAAGCTCTCTTGCTTATGCCGAGGGTAGCCTGATTAACCGGTTCTTTTTGAAGTGTATTCGAAGTATTTGTGATTTTATGACAACGGTCGGGCGTCCCCGAGTCGCATTAGTTTGGACGTAGCCTTATGACTGTAGTATTTGTGTTTGTCCATAGCCTTTTGACCGTAGTCATTGTATTTGGCCGTAGCCTTTTAGTCCATGAATAAGGTAATCTCAGCGTCTATATCGAGGGTATACCTTTTTAGCGTCTTACAAGTTCGAATATATATCCTTATTTTAAGATCGTGATTATGTCCTTTGTAAGGTCTCATAAATTTGAACACGCCTTACTTGAGGTCTTAGAGATTCTTTGGTTACTTGGTGCGAGTATAATTCATGCCTTACTTGAGGTCTTACAGTTTATGCCTCGTGGAGGTCTTTAATTGTTTATAATGCCTCATGGAGGTCTTACACCATCGATAATGCCGCATGGAGGTCTTTCGGGCTTAAAGTTTCTGCCTTAAGGTCTTTTGGCGTCGAGTTTTGATAGCTTCGATGGGGTGACAATCGTGGATAGTCCCTGAGACATCGAAAGTTTTTGGCTTCTAGAGCCATTCCTTGTAAACTTGATGTTGCCTTGTTGAGGGCTTGTGAGTTTGAAGTTCCCGGCCCTAAGGTCTTTCAGCTTCGAGTTTTTGGCGTCAGTCCCCGAGTGTTCGGGTAATTTCCGGCCCTGGATCTGTCTCTTGTGAAAATAGCAAACTTGTTTGGAAAGGAGAGATTTTTTTTGGGGGGTAAAATATAGCTCCTCCGATTACTTGGTACAAGTATACATAGTTTTTACTGTCGAGGGTTTGATTATTCTATGCAAACACGGTTCATTTGGCTGTTTGGCCCGATACATTATTTTCCTATCGAGACCCTTTTTGGCTTATTTCGATTCTCCGATGAGGCGATCTTCAGGGGGGATGCCCCCCTGTATTCGACGTTGATTGTAGAGAAGCCTTGAATACTTGTCGAGTTCTCCTTAGGTAGCATATAGATGTTGCCTCGTTCAAAACATTGTCGGTAAAACCCATTTGGGATAAAATCTATTCTAAGGGGAAAAGAGCTCAACGCATGCTTTAAAACCTAAGGTCTTCAAGCTGGTAGGTGCTTCAATTTTTTTATTAATCGGACACCTGCACATAAGTTAGTGTAAAACGTAAATAAAAAGGGAGACGATTATACCTTAGCAGTGATGGTGTTTGAGCCTCGATATGCTTCAACTTCTTATTCCAAGGACACGGTATGGTCCTTTACTCATTTTTTCGGGCCCAGCCGAGAAAGCGGCTCGTGACTTCTACTTGGCGGTCTGCTTATCCTTTGGCTCATTCGATGTAGAAGGTGTCGATGTCGGTTCCACATCGTGCACCGCGAACATCTCCCTTGTTGCATGCTGCTCCCCGTATACTGTTTTTACTTCGTCCTTTGTTGGAAACTTCATCATTTGATGAAGGGTTGATGGTACTGCTCTCATGCAGTGAATCCATGGCCTCCCGAGAAAGTCATTGTACCTCATGTCTCCTTCGATGACATGAAACTTGTTATTTTGGGTTGCGCTGGCCACGTTGACCGAGAGGGTGATCTCCCCTTTCGTTGTTTCGCTCGCCATGTTGAATCCGTTGAGGACTTGAGAGGCGGGAATGATCTGGTCGAGCAATCCGAGCTTCTCTACCACCCTCGACCTGATTATGTTGGCTGAACTACCTGGATCCACAAGCACACGTTTAATTTGAAACATATTCACAAGAAAAGAAATTACTAATGCATCGTTGTAAGGTTGATACAGGGTCTCGATGTCCTCGTCGCTGAATGTGAGAGCGTCCTCGGGTATGTAACCTCGAGTCTGCTTTTCCCTGGTGATGGATATTTCCGTTCGTTTGACAATGGGTTTATGTGGGGTATCGATTCCTCCCATGATCATCTGGATGACATGTTGTGGCTCTTTTGTTTCATTTTTCTTGTTCGCCTCTCTTTCCCGAAATTGATTTTTAGCTTGGTCTTTGAGGAATTCTCGGAGGTGCGCTTTGCCGATTAGTCAAGCTACTTCCTCTCAGAGGTGTCTGCAATCGTCGGTCATATGACCGTGTGTACCGTGAAATTCACTCACCAGGTTATGGTTCCTTAGTGATGGATCTGATAGTATGGGTTTTGGCCACCTGGTGTCTTATATTTGACCTATGGCCGATACGATGTCTGAAACATCAATGTTGAAGTTGTACTCAGATAACTGGGGTGCCTCTACAGGTCCTGCGTGTCTGTCAAAACCAGCTCTGCTTACGAGTCCCCGAGGATTCTGACCTCGATCTGACCTACAGTCATTTAGAGGTATGTTACGCCTTGGGGCGTTTCTTCGATCTTCAGTGTATGGTTTGAGAAATTCATTCTTTTAAACAAATTGCCCCAATGCTTATTTTCTGAGGACATAAATAAAGTATTTTTTTTTCTTTTAAAAAAAATAAGACTTCTTCTTCTTTTTTTTTTTAAATTATCCTAGGAGAAAATTCATCAGACTAGGTTTTCTTATCTTAGGAGAAAGATTCATCAGACTAAGACGTCTATCCTAGGAGAAAGTTCATCAGACTAGGTTCTTTTTTTTGGATCTTAGGAGAAAGATTCATCAGACTAAGACGTTTATCCTAGGAGAACGATTCATCAGACTAGGTTTTCTTTATCTTAGGAGAAAGATTCATTAGACTAAGACATTTATCCTAGGAGAAAGATTCATCAGACTAGAGTTTTTTATTATCTTAGGAGAAAGATTCATCAGACTAAGATTTTTATCCTAGAAGAAAGTTCATCAGACTAGGTCTTCTATCTTAGGAGAAAGATTCATCAGACTAAGATTTTTATCCTAGAAGAAAGTTCATCAGACTAGGTCTTCTATCTTAGGAGAAAGATTCATCGGACTAAGATTTCGATCCCAGGAGAAAATTCATCAGACTAGGTCCTTTTTTGTTATCTTAGGAGAAAGATTCATCAGACTAAGATTTCTGTCCTAGGAGAACGATTCATCAAACTAGGTCTTCTATCTTAGGAGAAAGATTCATCGGACTAAGATTTCGATCCTAGGAGAAAATTCATCAGACTAGGTCCTTTTTTTTTGTTATCTTAGGAGAAAGATTCATCAAACTAAGACTTATGTCCTGTCCTAGGAGAAAGTTTATCATACTAGGTCTTCTATCTTAGGAGAAAGATTCATCGGACTTAGATTTCGAATTTAGGAGAAAATTCATCAGATTAGGTCCTTTTTTGCTATCTTAGGAGAAAGATTCATCAAACTAATCCTAGGAGAAAATTCATCAGACTAGGTTTCTCTCTTTTCTTTTTGGTATCTTAGGAGATAGATTCATCAGACTAAGACGTTTATCCTAGGAGAAAGATTCATCAAACTAGATTTTTCTTTATTATCTTAGGAGAAAGATTCACCAGACTAAGATTTTTATCCTAGGAGAAAATTCATCAGACTAGGTTTTCTATCTTAGGAGAAAAATTCATCAGACTAAGATTTTGATCCTAGGAGAAAATTCATCAGACTAGGTTTTCTATCTTAGGAGAAAAATTCATCAGACTAGGTATTTTTATTATCTTACGAGAAAACTTCATCAGACTAATGTTTTGATTGGGAGAAAATCCATCAGACTAGGACTTTTTATCCTAGGAGGAAAAATGTGAAGAGCAATGGCAAAATTTATGCACACTAACAAGAAAAATAAAGGCAAAGATTTGAGGACTTCCCTTTGTCGACTTTTCTCTTCTTCTTCTTTTTTTTCTTTTCTTCTCATTTTTTTGTTTTTGAACCAACTTCCTTGCACTCCTTTGTTCTTTCAAACAAAGAAATTTTTTGTCAGTTTTGAAAGGGTGGTCGGTTTGTGGCCTTGAGTCCTGAGCAGCTTGGCTTTTTCTCAATCAACTTGAGTCGGTTTCAAGAGACTTTTGCTCTGCATCAACCCTGATTGTTTCACACCCAGTTCCATTTGTATTTGTGGCTTAGTCAGTCGTATCTCAATAGGAGATATTTGCTTCGGTGACATTTTCTGATATCTTGAATGAGTTCTTGTTTTTTAAGCAATTTGTCTGTCAAAGAGAATCATCAGTTATCTTTGCTTGCGCCAAGTAGGCTGACAAGGGTCTTTTGGGGGGAAGCCTCTACATGAATCCTCGATGCATGTTGACTATAACACTGAATTGCTGGCCAAATTCACTTTTGTGCAACTGAAAAGCTGGTAGCAGATTTTGAAATCTTTTCTTGCTTGTTTTGACAAGGACTGATTCAGAGTGAAGTATACAATGACGCAAAGAAACAATATTTACAAGAAATGTCCCTTACGGGAAAGACAGAAGGGAGAGCATTTTTTTTTTCTTTTTTTCTTTTTTTTTTCTTTTTTCTTTTTATTTTGCGGTAACTAGCCTTAATGATTATGACATGCATTTTGGACTTAACGAACGATCTATCAAACTGATCTAACCTTTCCTTTTACCATTCTTATGACCTTTGAAGTCAGGCTTGTTCGTGCCAATCCTTTGCATCAGCTCCATGACTCACTATCGACTAGTGGTGCCCCGAGGGATTTTCACCAACAAGTCTCTCATTTATTCATCTCTGCTTACCGTCGCCTTACAGTGCCCGTGAAGGTATTTATAACGAACCGACTGGTTGTTTTGAGCTCTAGCGCGTCGATCGGCAGTTTGACGTCGTGAGCAGCTTCTTTTCAGGTATTATGACTCGTATTCATGGTCAAAATTGAGTTTCAGGAAGTTCGGAGACAATCTAGAAAGAAAATTCTCATTTCGGGAGCCTTAAGTTGGAAGAATTGACTAAGATTGGATTTTTGAGTAAACGACCTCAGAATCAGGATTCGAAGGTTCTAGCAGGTTCGTATGATGATTTCGGACTTGGGTATATGTTCGGATCGGGTTTTGGATGACCTGGGAGCATTTCGACACAAATTGTAGAAGTTAGCATTTTAGAAGAAATTTCATAAGTCTGGGTTGGAATGCATTTCGGTGTTATTGATAACCGTTTGGGATTCTGAGTCTGGTAATAGCTCCGTATGGTGATTCTGGAGTTGGGAGCACAATGGGAAGTGAATTAGAAGGTCCATAGGTCATTTTGAAGTCATTTGGCTAAAGATAGAAATTTGAAGGTTTCTGACAAGTTTGACCGAGAGTTTGACTTTTTGATATCGAGGTCGGATTCCAATTCCAATAGTTGGAGCAGGTCCGTAATGTCGATATGACTTGTGTGAAAAATTTGGGGTCAATCGGGCGTGATTTGATAAGTTTTGGCATCAGATGTAGAAGTTTGAAATTTCAAAGTTCATAAAGCTTGAATTGGAGTGCGATTCATGATTCGACGTTGTTCGCTGTAATTTGAGGCCTCGAGTGAGTTCGTATCATGTTTTGGGACATTTTGGTATAATTGGTTAAGGCTCCGAGGGCCTCGGGTGGATTTCGGAAGGCTAACGGAATGGATTTCGGGCCAAAATAACTGCTGAAATTTGTGTTGCAAATCTGTTTTGGACAGCAACTGATGCATCGAAGAGCTAACTTTGGAAGCGTATATATCAATATCTATAAGGAATCTGAAAATTTGCAAAACGTAAAAGTTGTAGACCTTGCATTCTAGTTTCCATAAAATTAAACCATTCATGATTTAGACATTTGATCTGAAAGTTATGGTTGATTAAATATGGCCGGTGAAGCAGTTTCGACAAAATTTACTGATGCACGGAGCAGACTTTGGAAGCTCATATCTCGGAATATATAAAGTGTTATATGGTGTACAACCTATCAAATGAAATATCTTCGAGTTTAGTTTTTAAATCTTCAAATCGTTTGTCATTTGGATATTTCTACAAGGAGTTATGGTCATTTTGATAGAAGGTGTACAATAGAGAAAATTATAATAGGATGTACATCCTGCACAGCTGAAGGTACAACTCGATGAAACCTGGGCAGATTGTTTTAAAAGCGAGTTTTGGACCATTTCTTTCATTTGGCTTGGACGATTTTGGAGATCTCAAGGAGGTATTTTCACAAAGCAACACTAGGTAAGTGATTTCTTCCTATTTTTGAGTTAAATATGTGATCTTACATGGATTTAGACATGGAAAATTAGTATAAATTTAGGATTTTGGGGAAGACCTACAATTTTGAATATTGGACTTTTACCATGAATTTCAGCATGAAAATTAGAGCAAATTTTATATTTGAGTTAGTAAAGCTATGGGTAGAATTTATCTTCGAGAAATTTTGAAATCCGGACATGTGGGCCCGAGGGCATTTTGGCCAACTTTTCGAGCGGAATTGGGAACTTATATAATTTGAATTGTTACAAGTATTAGAGTGAATTTTTATTGGTTTTCCCATTATTTGAATAGTTTTGGGGCTTTGTGCATCAATTGGAGTCGTCGGAAGGGCTTGGAAGCCGGTTATGGAATTTGGAGCAAGGTAAGTCTCATTTCTAACTTTGTGAGGGGGAATTATCCCCATAGGTGAATTAATCAAATATGTGTTACTATT
This sequence comes from Nicotiana undulata, assembly GCA_005239495.1. Taxonomy (NCBI): domain Eukaryota; kingdom Viridiplantae; phylum Streptophyta; class Magnoliopsida; order Solanales; family Solanaceae; genus Nicotiana; species Nicotiana undulata. The sequence goes on from ML295345.1 coordinate 15,949, forward strand.
TGCGGGGGCTACATACGTACGAGGTGACGGGAGTCCATGCGTAGCTACTATTATGCTTTTGTCCGGGTAGTTTAGGACCCACCAACATGCCTTACGTGTTGTACATGTGATCTTGCCAATCATATTAGACTGTTAATGTTATCGAACTAGTAATTTGTTACCTAAGAAGGTTAGAGTTTACTTTTCTTAATCATTTAGAAAGGGAATTGATTCTTTCGTGGATAAATGTGTTCTTGATAAAGTTATAATATTTAAACATTTTTAAACTTGGCAAATGAATTTCCAGAAAAAGATTTAAACACTACTTTCGTGTTCCTTAAAAGAGAATTTCACCACTTTCTTGAGTAACTATTTCCTTGATAAGAAAAATGTGGACTCATTGTGTGAATATGTGTATCTCTGGGTTCCTGAGTCGCATGTATGATTCGCGAGTAGGATAACCTTGTCATTTATATATGACCGTGTCGCATGATCGATTCGCGAGCAGGGGAAAATAGATGCATCTATGGTTTGAGTCGTTCGACCCTTCGGTAGTGCACATTTTATTATTGTTGGTCTACGCCGTTCGACCCTCGGCATTATGTGCATGATAATTGCTGCGTACTTTCTGTAATTATTACCTGCTTATTGGCCTGTGAAATTTTAAATTGTCAACTGAGATGACAAAAATTTAATGTGTTAAATGTGAAAGAAGTTGATATTTCTTATCCCTGATTATTATTAAGTTGCCTATGATATTCATGCTAGTGTCTCACTTGATTATACTAAATTGACTTATAGCAAGTGTCAAACTCGACCTCTCGTCACTACCTCTCTGAGGTTAGGCGGGATACTTACTGAGTACACGTTGTTTTCGTACTCATGCTACACTTGCTGTGCATTTTTATTGCACAAGTACATTCATAGCAATATAGTTGAGTTGGAGGCTTAGGCGAGTTGCACCATCCGGAGACGACCCCCAACCGACAAAGTCTCCCTCATATTGTATTCATTTTCACTTTAAATTTCTTGTCCAATTTGTATTTCGGACAAGCTTTGTAGTATTTGTATAATTCTTAGAATTGGCTCATGCACTTGTGACACTGAGTTCTGGGATGTGTTTGGTTTATTTTATTAAAATGGAATATTAGATTATCGTATTTACTTAGCAGATTTTATTCAGTTATTATGTAATAAAGTGAAAGGTAATGATTTCAAAAATGCTAAAACAGAAAATTTAACTTAACCATTTAATGATTTGCTTGCCTGACAGTGATGTCCGGCACCATCACGACCTTATGGATTTTGGGTCGTGACAACTTGGTATCAGAGCACTAGGTTCCCTTAGGTTTCACGAGTCATGAGCAAGTCTAGTAGAGTCTTGCGGATCGGTATGGAGACGTCTGTACTTATCTTCGAGAGGCTACAGGGCTATTAGGAGTACTTCCTTCTTTATTCCTCATCGTGCGATTTGATTCCTTTGAGGCTTATGCCTATGTTTCTTCCTACTCAATATTATACGTAGCGAAGCGCTTGATATGAATCAAGGATTTGAGGAATTGAAATGATTCTACGGATATGGTGCGAGATGTTTTCCATGTGTAGTTGGTTGGGGTTGTTGTTGTTGCCCTATAGAAGAATATTATGATGTTTCAACTTAATAGATGTGTTTTTGAGAACTTTGAGGCTACGCTCATATTGTTACGATGCTTACGGTTGGTCATCGCGCGGTGTTGATGTCATGGTAGGATGATTTCCCATATGTAGAGGCAATGAATGACTCGAAGGGAGGTCTTCTCGGAGCATGATTTTGAGATTTCAGTATTTTAGTTCCGGCGGAGGAATGGCAATTGGACTATGAATGTTCAAGTTTGGGTGACAAAGTAGTAAGACTTGGTGTTCTCAAGTGAGGTGGAGTATTCACCTGTGATATGATATTGTCGCCTTTGATCGGATAGAATGTGTTAAGTTCGCTGGTGCTATAGTTTCTTTGGTTGCATGGGGTCAGAGTATTGTGAAGAAGTATTGACGAGGCGACTGTCAGAGATCGTGGTGTGCGGTGGTTCAGTATTGAATAAGTATTTCTAATGAATGCGACTCGAGAAAGATGATCTTCGGGAAGGCCTAAGGTTGTGGTGATCTGCTGGTTTAAGAGCTACAGAGAATGATATTGAATTGAGGCAATAATTGGGAAGCATACGATGAAGGAAGTCATGTGAGAAATGTCAGGTGGCGGCTAAATTTCTAAAGGGCCAGGTATAAGAAATGGAAGTCAGGTAGTTGCTTAAAGGAGTGAGTTTAACTAAAGTGGGAGAGTGGCAGTGTAGCATATGAGTTTAGTGGTAAGACAGCTGCCTATATTGAGGTGAAGTTTGGAGTGATTTGAGAATTTTAATGGACGATGATTGGGTCCACGGGCTTAAATTGAAATGTTGGTTATTTTGACGGATTGGTTGGGCAAGATCATGTCAGCAAAGAAGAAAGAATTTTGGTGGGGTCCAGAGTGGTTCAAGGAGTAGCTTCAGGCTAAGTGGGAGAGTTCCACCGCATGCGATTGGGTTGCAAGATTATATTCTCACGGGGGTCGCAGATTATCGCGTATTGGCGAGTTATTACAGCTAAGGGGAATGGAGTAAAATGGTAATTGTACATGGAATTTGATAAATGTGTGCAAAAGTTGTCCCTATTGGACCGGGGTTAGGCTTTGGAAGATTCAGAATTTATGCTTAATGCATAGGCGAGTCGTAAGGGTAGTGACTCAGTCGCGTACTTCATTGAGAAGGTGTTCATGTGCTAGAAGAGCCTTGGAGTTGATCGTATGGGCCAGTCAGAGTGGGTGACTCTCAATAGCGGTCCTAGTGAATTCGAAAGTTAAGGACGCGGTGTTTAAGTGTTTCAGGCAAGAATATGATTAAGAATCGAGCTTTTGCAGCGTAATTCCTGAGAAAGGGAAAATGGTTGGAGTGTTCTGTGTTATTTTCACCGTGCAGAATAGTATTGGAAGAGTGAAAAATAAATAAATAAACTTTGAATTGTAGAAGATTATCAAGAGGGTATGAGAAGGTTTGCGGGATTGAGACACCATGGTCTCGTGAATCAAGGCCATTCGGGATGCATGAGGGTTGAGTTTGTTATGTGTCGAATAGGGTTGCTATTATTCTGAGGCAACTAGGGATGATTAAAAGAAGATATATTAGCAAGCCATGGTTGAAATGGCACATGTACGACAATGATCAGTTCCTTCGATGTGATTAAGTTACGCATGTGGTTTGCGTCGGTGTGTGCGAGGTTTGTCAGCCGCCGTAATAGATTTTATTTGGAAGCATTCAAGTATTATGGCATGTCAGGTGTAGGCAGATCCTGGAAGGATTAAGGCGGTATAGACTACTGCTTAAGGATTTGCATGTATTGTGATGGTGAGAATTCACTCGTGTGTTGTTACGGTTCTCTTGAATAGAGGGAAGTAAAAGGTTTCTATAGGATGAAGTGTTCCCCCTATTAACGGTTCATGAGTTATGATGGAATTCCTATGCTATTCCATATAGGAAAGTTAGGTGCAGTAGTCAGTGTGGAGATGGAAATAAGGATCAGGGTTGCGGTTCGGTGTTGACAAGGATGTCATGAGCTCGGGTGAGAAAGAAGAAGGGATTTGAATGTCTAGAGTAAGCTGGTGTTATCTCCAGTGTCACCTGAGATCGGTGTTTGGTGAAAGAGACTTGCACCCTGGTTATGGGTTCTTGATTTGTCTTACAACGTTAGTGTGGTCGGTGGTATGGATGTGCAAACTTGTTACCTTGTGTGGAAGGTCGTGGGAGTGTGACCATGGGAAGACTGTATAAGTATGACATGTAGTCACCTGATTGATTGAAGATTTAGACCAAGTATAAGGAAGTGAAATATTGCTTATTTGAGAATTTATGCCTGGAAGGCGTTCGGTTCAGCTGGTTGTGGATTTTGGGGTGTTTGTCCCGGCTATGATGGTTGTTCTTGTGTGTTATGAGAGGAAGTGGGTTATTATGGACCCAGGTAAAGCTATTAGCCTAGTGCAGTGTGAGCGCAATCATCTTGAGGGTTGTGAATGGATTCAATGTGGTTGAGGGCTCCATGTGAATCAGGTGTGTTCATTTCAGTATAGTGCTCCTCAAGGAGGGGTGTTGGAATATCAGATGTTGTTCCGTCTTTTTCAAATTCATGTATATTATGATTGTGCTGTGTGAGGTGTGAAACGGCTTGATAGATCCCTATGTGTTGAGTCTCCGTGTAGTGATGATGTTATGTGATCAGGAGAGCTCTTGAGATTCAGAGTATATATATCGCACCTCCGTTGTGCTCGAGTTTTGTAGCGTATGGCTCTATCGGTCTCCCTAGGATGGTATTATGCACTTAGCGTGCTTGTGACCGATATTCGGTAATTTGTAATGGGGAGCAATTAATTTCCGTGTATATATCCTTGTGTGAATTTTATGATGGGATCGGGTGGCACGCCGCCACGGGTATATTATTTGGATCGGGTTGCACGCTGCAACAGTGTGATGTTGAGTACGGTTCCCTATAATTATTTTTCTTGTGTTTTACTTCTTATTTTATGAGGAAAGTTCATATTAGTTGTGTGAGTCGAGTAGTCCCTTCCTGATTCATTTCCTTATGTATCATGTTCGAGTTGTGGCCTATTGGCGCATTGTGGCATCGTGTCAGACTGATGGTCATGTTTGGGGTGATTTGTTGACTGAGCGGTTCATACTGGGTGAGATCAGATTTATAGATCAGGGATCGGTGCGATAAGATTATGTGAAGTATATTACAGGACAATTACCATTATTTGGTTCGTAATGAGATGATGATTTTAGTCAAGGGGAAAGATTCAATGTTTGGTTAACTCTGCAATTGGTTGAAATTTCTACACGTCTCCTCTGTTGTGGTAGTATCGCCAGCATTATAGAAGGATGTATATATATATATATATATCATAAGGTGCATTGGGAACATCTGATTCGTGGAATTTTGGCTATTAAGGTTCAGGGAATGTCATTGTGGTTGGATGACGAAATATGCGGTGTATGGTGCTAAATTCAGCAAAGGTATGCATTCATGTTTTGGTACCTCGTGTGGTAGTTGATACGGTGTTTATATATTGGAAACAGGCCTGGAAGAAAATTTCAGGTGTTGGAACTGGGTTCTGAGCTTATTGTATGGATAAAAGAGGATATCTTCATATTTGATCAAGCTAATATGCTCAACTGGGTTGTGGTAGCACGGGCAGGTACGCGAGGTGTTAAACTGTGATTTCAGATAACTCCAGATCAGTTCTTAGCACGTTCGAGGACGAACGCATGATTAAGTGGGGGAGAATGTAACGAACCGATCGGTCGTTTTGAGATCTAGCACGTCGTTCGGCATTTTGAGGCCGTGAGCAATTTTGTTTCAGGTATTAGGACTTGCAAGCATGGTCGGAATTGATTTTCAGGAAGTTTGAAGTCAATTTGGAAAGAAAATTCTCATTTCGGGAGCCTTAAGTTGGAAGAATTGACTAACATTGGATTTTTGAGTAATAAACCTCAGAATCAGGATTCGAAGGTTCCATCAGGTTCGTATAATGATTTCGGACTTGGGCGTATGTTCGGATCGGGTTTCGGATGACCCGGAAGCATTTTGGTGCAAATTGTAGAAGTTAGCATTTTAGAAGAAATTTCACAAGTCTGGGTTGAAATGCATTTCGGTATTATTGATGTCTGTTTGGGATTCTGAGTCTGGGAATAGCTCCGTATGGTGATTCTGGAGTTGGGAGCGTGATTGGAAGTGAATTCAGAGGTCCGTAGGTCATTTTGAAGTCATTTGGCTAAAGATAGAAATTTGAAGGTTTTTGAGAAGTTTGATCGAGAGTTTGACTTTTTGATATTGGGGTCGAATTCCAATTCCGAAAGTTGGAGCAGGTCCATAATGTCAAATATGACTTGTGTGTAAAATTTGGGGTCAATCGGGCGTGATTTGATAGGTTTCGGCATCAAATGTAGAAGTTTGAAATTTCAAAGTTCATAAAGCTTGAATTGGAGTGCGATTCATGATTTCGACGTTGTTTGATGTGATTTGAGGCCTCGAGCGAGTTCGTATCATATTTTGGGACATGTTGGTATAATTAGTTAAGGTCCCGAGGGCCTCGGGTGGATTTCGGAAGGCTAACGGAATGGATTTCGGGCCAAAATAGCTGCTGAAATTTGTGCTGCAAATCTGTTTTGGACAGCAACTAATGAATCTGAAAATTTAAAAAATAGAAAAGTTGTAGCACTTGCATTCCAGTTTCCATAAAGTTAAACCATTCATGATTTGGACATTTGGTCAGAAAGTTATGATCGATTAAAGATGGCTGGTGAAGCGATTTCGACAGAATTTACTGATGCATGGAGCCGACTTTGGAAGCTCATATCTCGGAATATTTAAAGAGTTATATGGTGTACAACCTATCAAATGAAATATGTTCGAGTCTAGTTTCTAAATCTTCAAACCGTTTGTCATTTGCATATTTATTTAGGGAGTTATGAGCGCTTTAATAGAAGTTGTATAGCAGGGGAAAATTATAATAGGATGTACAACCTGCACATCTGGTACAACTCGATGAAGCCTGGGCAGATTGTTTTAAAAGCGAGTTTTGGCCCATTTCTTTCATTTGGCTTGGACGATTTTGGAGAGCTCAATGAGGGATTTTCACCAAGCAACATTAGGTAAGTGATTTCTTCCTATTTTTGAGTTAAATATGTGATCTTACATGAATTTAGACATGGAAAATTAGTATAAATTTGGGATTTTTGGGGAAGACCTAGAATTTGAAATTTTGGACTTTTACCATGAATATGAGCATGAAAATTAGAGCAAATTGTATATTTGAGTTAGTAAAGCTATGGGTAGCAATTATCTTCGAGAAATTTCGGAATTCGGGCACGTGGGCCTGAGGGCATTTTGGTCAACTTTTCGAGCGGAGTTGGGAACTTATATAATTTGAATTGTTACAAGTATTAGAGCGAAATTTTATTGGTTTTCCCGTTATTTGAATAGTTTTGGGCGTTGTGCATCAATTGGAGTCGTCGGAAGGGCTTGGAAGTCGGTTATGGAATTTCAGAGCGAGGTAAGTCTCCTTTCTAACTTTGTGAGGGGGAATTATCCCCATAGGTGAATTAATCTAATATGTGTTAATATTTGCGGGGGCTACGTACGTACGAGGTGACGAGAGTCCGTGCGTAGCTACTATTATGCTTTTGTCCGGGTAGTTTAGGACCCACTAGCATGCCTTACGTGTTGTACATGTGATCTTGCCAATAATATTAGACTGTTAATGCTATCAAACTAGTAATTTGTTACCTAAGAAGGCTAGAGTTTAATTTTCTTAATCATTTAGAAAGGGAATTAATTCTTCCGTGGATAATTGTGTTCCTGATAAAGTTATAATATTTAAACATTTTTAAACTTGGCAAATGAATTTCCAGACAAAGATTTAAATACTACTTTCGTGTTCCTTAAAAGAGAATTTCACCACTTTCTTGAGTAACTGTTTCCTTGATAAGAAAAATGTGGACTCATTGTGTGACTATGTGTATCTATGGGTTCTTGAGTCGCATGTATGATTCGCGAGCAGGATAACCTTATCATTTATATATGACTGCGTCGCATGATCGATTCGCGAGAGGGGGAAAATAGATGCAACTATTGTTCGAGACGTTCGACCCTTCGGTAGTGCACATTTTATTATTGTTGGTCCGCGTCGTTCGACCCTCAGCATTTCCCTCGCATGATAATTGATGCGTTCTTTCTGTAATTATTACCTGCTTATTGGCCTGTGAAATTTTAAATTTTCAACTGAGATGACGAAGATTTAATCTGTTAAATGTGAAAGAAGTTGATATTTCTTATCCCTGATTATTATTAAATTGCCTATGATATTCATGCTAGTGTCTCACTTGATTATACTAAATTGACTTATAGCAAGTGTCAAACTTGACCTCTCGTCACTACCTCTCTGAGGTTAGGCGGGATACTTACTGAGTACACGTTGTTTTCGTACTCATGCTACACTTGAAGTGCATTTTTATTGCACATGTACATTCATAGCAATATGGTTGACTTGGAGGTTTAGGCGAGTTGCACCATCCGGAGACGACCCGCAACCGACAGAGTCTCCCTCATATTGTATTCATTTTCACTTTAAATTTCTTGTCCAATTTGTATTTCGAATAAGTTTTGTAGTATTTGTATAATTCTTAGTATTTGCTCATGCACTTGTGACACCGGGTTCTGGGATGTATTTTATTAAAATAAAATATTGGACTATCGCATTTACTTAGCAAATTTTATTCAGTTATTATGTAATAAAGTGAAAGGTAATGATTTCAAAAATGCTAAAATAGGAAATTTAACTTAACCAAGTTCAAACATCTGACCTAACTAAAAAAAATCATCTTTCTTTCTTTTTCTTTGTCTTTTTTTTATCTATTTTTCTTTCTTCTTTTTTTCTTTTTGCTTTCGAAACGGGTTGCCCCAGATTTTATGTTTTGGGGGTATGGACCTTTGACTGTTCTTTCTCTTCTTCTTTTTTTCACTTAAATTTTTAAGAGTTGCCCCAGCTTGTACTCTTGGGGCATGAATTTTTTATTCATCATTTTTTTTTTCATTTTTGTTGTTTTTTTCTTTTCTCTTTTTTTTTTACTCTAAACTTGATTCCAAAAGAGGGTGGTCAAAGAAAATAATACAGGCTCAAAAGGGGTAGCAAAAGGTATAAAGTGATTGGGTAGCAGAAAAAGGGCCTCCCGGCCTCGAGAACGCCAAACATATTATCTTTTTGCGATCATAGCATTGATGAACATGTCTATTTTCTTGGTGTGTCATGGTCGAAAGACACTTTACATTCATTAATGTCAAACTTTCAACCAAGCCTCAATTGATTAAACATCCTCAACCCCGAATTTTACAGTGATTTGAAGATGAATTTTATTCAACCTTAATTCCAAAGTATTTCAAATCCTTATTCATCCTCAAAAGTGTCTCTTTCTAACTTATCTCATTCAAGACTAAATCAATTTTTAAGATCTGACCAAAATTTCCGCATGCATGTCATATCACTAAAACTAGCGGGAAATGAACTAAACATGGAATGACACAAAAGGACAAATCGTATTTCATTGAGTAAACAACAAAAAAATAACCTAAAATCCAAGTTACAACCCTAAAATAACCTAGATAATGAAACTAGCAACAAAACTAACAGACAAGACTCACGCAAACAGAAAAGAGGGATAGAAGGGTTTGACTCAATAAAACAAATAAAATCTGGATCACAACCCTGAAATAACCCAGATAATAGAAAAAATATCTAAACAAACTACAAAGATTCCTTCCTCGTGAGGAGAGAATGACTTTTCAATTGCTAAGTTTGACATTTGGCCATAAATTTGCTCATCAAAATCAGCAGAGTCTTCTCCAATTTCAAAATCATTAACTTCGGTCAGCAAGTTCCCGAGAGGATTCTCATACTCCCTGTCACCACGCATCATCCCCACAAACTGTGCACCATCATGTGCAGATAAAAGATTCTGCGTGATATTCTGGGTATCACTGTCTTGGATTGCAATCAGGTTTTCTTGGATCATCCTTTCTATTTCTCTTTTCAAATCCTGACAGCTTTCAATATTGTGCCCCTGGACATCGGAAATGGTATTCACACCTTTTAGAATGGTCAAAGCTTCGTGCACGTGGGTCCACATAATTTGGAGGAATAGGTACAATCTTGTCATTCTGCTTTAGATTCTCAAACAAGCTTGCATATGACTCTCCTATTGGTGTAAAATTATCTTTCAACCTTTGTTCCCCTCTATAGCTCTGGCTTGGATGTGGGTTATAGGGAACTTGAAAATTTTGTGGAGGCTGGTGGAGATTTTGTGATGCAGGTGCTCGCCTTCTGGAGTGTCTTGGTGATTGGGCAACATATTGAGGTGGAGGAAAAGAGTATTGTGGGTTCTGAGGTGGATAGTAGTGCTCAGGGGAATCATCGGAAACCAAACGAGGTTGGTCATACCTTCGGGATGTTCTCCTAGGACCTCTTCTCGACCCTGTGTCATCATAGTTTCTTCATCTTTCTCATTTGTGTCATTAAAATTACCAGATTCAATTTGGACAGCCTGAGTTGTGGCTTTAAGAACTGCTTGGCTTATAATTTTGCCTGTCTTAAGACCATTATCAACCATTTCTCCCATTTTGATTGCTTCCGAGAAGGATTTGCCAACTGTGGCCATCATGTTTTTAAAATAATCTGGCTCTTGAGCCTGAAGGAAGATAGTGATTAGCTCGTGGTCATCCATGGGTGGCTTAACTCTAGTCGCTTGCTCTCTTCATTTAATGGCATATTCCTTGAAACTTTCAGTTAGTTTCTTCTTCAAGTTGGAAAGGGAATTGCGGTCTGGGAAATGTCAATGTTGTATTGGAACTGTTTGACAAAGGCTTGGGCCATGTCATCCCATACGTACCAGCGAGATGTGTCTTGATCCATAAACCATTTGGAGGCTACCCCCATAAGGCTTTCCCCAAAATAATCTAGTAGCAATTCTCATTTCTTCCTGCACCTCTTAGCTGATTGCAATACCTTTTCAAGTGGGTTATGGGATCTCCATGTCAATCATACTTTTCAAATTTTGGAGTCTTGAAACCCAGTGGCAAACGAACTTTGGGGAACATACATAGATCCTTGAAGGCAATACTCTTCTGATATGCCAACCCTTGCATGTTTTTCAACTGTCTTTCTACGCTATTCACTCTTTGAGTCATTTCTTCTTGTGCCATCTTTCGGGCAGGATTCTCAATCTTTGCAGGAAGATCAAATAGGTACAAGTGGTACTCAGGATAATGGTACTGTTCTTGAGGGGTAGCAAATTGTGATTTATGACTTTTCTTCTGTACCACTGTTGGATGTGGGATAGTGAAAATGGGCATAACAGCAGTGGTTATCCAATTGGTTGTCAATGGCACACTTTGGGAGCACACAACAGAAGTTCCATATGTTTTCGTACAGTTGGGATAAGGACTGAACCCAGGTGGATATGATTGATCATGCAATGAGACTGGAATGGTAGTGGTTGAGATGGGTGTGGACTCTGGGAAACCATGAGAAGAAAAGGGCGGTCCTTGGCCATTGGCCCATGCTTGACACATTTCAGCCATTTTCTGTTTCAGTATTCTATTTTCCTCAACAACAGTTGACTCTTGTTGAACCCTCTGACCCTGAGTCTCACAAGCACTCGTAACAGCTTTGATGTCAGTTGTCATTGACATTTTCTCTTGGACCTTGTGAATTGTGTTGCAGCTTACCACAAACCGACCACCTCAAACTTTCTTCACAATTCAAAACAAAAGACATGTTAGAGTGGACTCAGTCGGTCCTTATTATTATCATTTTTTCACCTTTTGTTTTTGCTTTTTTATTTTAAAAAAACAGTCATTCGATCGAACCTGATGTGGGTTGCCTACGTATCATGTGGGAACATGAATAGGATCTTGCGTAGTTCGGGAAGATGCAAAATAGAGTGAATAACCTAACTCTTTTTTTTTTTTTGGATTTTGAATTTATTTTATTTCTTTTGTATTTTTTTTCCGAAACAAAGACTTAAAAAGAAGAAAGAAAATATTTTTTGATTTTCATTTGTTTTTGAAAAGAAAGACTTCTAAAGAAGAAAGAAAATATATATTTTTTCAATTTCGGTTTTTTTTTTTTGGAATTTCTAAAGAAGAAAGGAAATATTTTTTGATTTTTGGACTTTTATTTTGAAATTATGAAAGAAATACTTCTAACGTAAAAGAAAATATATTTGAATCTTGATTTTCTTTTCAATTTTCGAAAGAAGAATGAAAATATTTTTGGATTTTATATTTTGGTTTGTTTTAATTTGTTTTTTCCAATTTTTTGAAAGAAAGACTTCTAAAGAAGAAATAAAATATTTTTTTGAATTTTTTGGAAAAAGACTTCTAAGAAAAGGTAGAAAATAATTTTTTGGATTTTAATTTGATTTTCTTTTCGAATGAAAGACTTCTAAAATGAAAGAAAATATTTTGGTTTTAAAATTGTATTATTTGGTACATATCTTTTAAGGAAAGACTTCTAAAGAAGGAATTAAAAGGAAATTATTTTTGGATTTTTGAAAATTGGGATCTCAAAGAAAGACTTTTCTATAGAAGGAAGTAAAAGAAAATATTTTTAGATTTTTGAAAATTGGGGTCTCAAAGAAAGACTTTCCACAGAAGGAAGTAAAGGAAAATATATTTTTGGATTTTTTTTTTTGAAAATTGTGAAAAATACAAAGGTAGAAATTGTTTTTTGGGATTTTGATTTGATTTGTCTTATTTTTTTCGAATGAAAGACTTCTAAAATAAATATTTTTGGTTAAAATTTTTTTATTTGAAATTTTTTAAAGAAAGACTTCTAAAGAAAGGATTAAAGGAAAATATTTTTGGAGTTTTTTAAAAATAGGGCCGGAACCGATGGGATTTGCCTACATATCTCACATCCGGTAAGAATCAGACTCACGTAGTTCTGTCAGTTTTGACAGAATAGGGAAACATGACTTTTTGCAAACATTGGCTTATTTTCTATCATTTTTCTTTTTCTTTTTTTTTTCAAAAATTTTGGGAGAGTTTCGAGGCATTTTAAATATCGGGGTTTTCAAAATCGGATAAATTTTCTATCCTATTTCACTCTTGATTTTTTTGTTACTTCTTTTCTTTAGTCAGTCAACAAACAAACCGAAACAAATAATGTACACATAGCAGGTAAGATGCATCAGGAGAGTCTTTTATTTCGGGTTCACCTGTCCTAGACGGACCCAACCCCTGTGTTGAGTCCCCTAAGTCAAATGCACATGATGAAAATAATCGTTCGTACTAGGGATCTGATATGAGGTTATGTCATTCTAAGTTTAAATCCTGGGATTTTGTTCTAGACCAGGCTTACCCGAGCAGACAGCTTGAGCCGGGGGGCAGCTTACCGAGAATACAGAAGCTTCACCGACTTTGCAACTTGTCCGAACCTCAGTCTAAAATTTGGATATGACTCTAACAGAAAAGAAGTCACGCGAAGTGCACACTTCCCAGATGATATAGAATACTTAGAGAGAAAAGGGTTTCGGATAGTTTATATACAGTCCAAATAATATTAAAGCGGTAAAAAGTGGTATTTAGAACATTAGGTTCAAACATGTAAAATCATATAATAAAGCCAAATATAACAGTTATTCTAAGCTCGAATTCTTGAATTTGTCACGACCCAAAACCTATGGGTTGTGATGGCGCCGGACACCACTGTCAGGCAAGCCAACCCCTTAATCAGTTGAAATGCCTTCCTGTTTAACAATTCCGAAATCGTTGCCTTTATTGCATTTCATAATCAAATAAATATTTTTTTGTAAATTAAACGCGACAAAAAATCTATTTAATTCAATAAAACAAGACTCACACATCCCCAGAACCCGGTGACACAAGTACATGAGCAGTTTCTAAGAATTTATACAATTATACAACTCTTGTCCGAGAAATAAATGGGACAAAGGCAATAGATATAAAATGTAGGTACACCGAAAGGAGACTCCG
>ML295345.1:29642-84425 GCA_005239495.1 Nicotiana undulata
AAAGTGTAGTATGAGTACATATACATATATGTACCCAGTGAGTATCCCGTCTAATCTCGAAGAAGTAGTGACGAGAGGTCGACTCGATACTCACTAAGGTCCAACAGGAATAAAGTAAGCAGGATGTAAGGAAAAATGTAGGCAAGTAAACAAATAATCAAGTACATCAATATCCGGCATCAAGTAATAACCTTAAATCAAACAAGTTTGGTATCCTCCGTGGCGTACGGCCCGCTCCCATATGGTACTCACTCACATCGCTCCGCCGTGACGTACGGCCCAATCCCACCATGTAGTCTCAATCTCGCCGTGGCGTACGGCCCGATCCCACCATGTAGTCTCAATCTCGCTGTGGCGTACGACCTGATCCCACCCTGTAATCTCAATCTCGCCGTGGCGTACGGCCCGATCCAAAAATATAATCAATCATCACTCTATCGTGGCGTACGGCCCGATCCCACAATATAATCAACCATCACTCTGCCGTGGCGTACGGCCCGATCCCATAATATACTCTCTCATCACTCTGCCGTGGCGTACGGCCTAATTCCATCCCGTAATTCTCTTATCACACTTAAATCAAGCCAAGTATCACAACGTTCAAAGACAACAATACCAATCACACAAGTATACAAGTCATATTTATGCTATAACAGGGAAAAACAATGAACATGTTGTGTCCTAACTACCCGGACGAAGCAGTAATAGCCACTACGTACGGACTCTCGTCACTCGGTGCGTACGTAGCCCCCAAACAAGATCACATAGCAAACAAGGTTACCTAGAGGGACAATTTCCCTCTTACGAGGTTAGAAAGGAGACTCACCTCGCTCCGAAGATTCATCACCGGCTTCCAAGCCTCTACGACGACTAAAAATGGATGCGCACGCTCCCAAACTATTCAAATAACGATAATTCAATGAAAATATACTCAATAGATCATAACCAATTCAAATTACAAAGTTCCTCAGCCCGACTCTATGAAATGACCAAAATGCCCTCGGGCCAACGTGCCCAGACCTCGAAATTTCTTGAAGAAAATCCCTACCCAAAGCTTTACTAATTCAATAACACATTTTACTCAATTATTCGTGCTAAATTCGTGGCTAAAATCTAAATTTCTAGGTTTTCTTCAAAATACTAATTTTTCCAAAAATTTTCACTAATTTTCATGTTCTAATCCATGATATAATCTTGTATTTAACTTAGAAATAAGTAGAATGATCTTACCTCTGAAGCTTGGTTGAAATCTTCCTTGAAATGCTCTTAAAATCCGCCCATAGTCATGAAGAAATGAAGAAAAATGAGCTAAACCCGCTTAAATATCATTCTGCCCAGGTATTTACTCATCGCGATCGCGGAAAATGCTTCGCGATCGCGGAGAACAATTTTTCCAGCCCAAAATTTGCTCTTCGCGATCGCGGTGAACAATTGCCCAGCCTGCCCGGACAGCCTCCAGTATAATAGTCATAACGTTTCGCACACATCTCCAAATGACAAATGGTTAAATTTTCTGAAAACTAGACTCAAAGATCTACAACTTTCATGTGTTGGTAATCTTCCAATTCCTTATAGATTTCTAGATATAGTGTGGCAACGTCAGCCCAAGTGCAACACAACTTTCTTCTTCATCTTCCCGGACATCCTGTAGTGTAACAGCCATAACTCTTTGTACACAAATCCAAATCATGAATGGTTTACATTTATAGAAACTACACACAAAGGGCTACAACTTTAATTGTTATACCATCTCAAAATTCCTTATAGATGGTGAGATCTAAGCCTCCAAAGTCGAGTCAGTGCAGCAGAACATTTACTCTACGCGATCGCGAAAGGCTTTCCACGATCGCGATTCACTGACCCGTTTCTCACATTTTACTCACCGCGATCGCGACCAATTCCCCGCGATCGCGTAGAACACTGCTGTAGCCAAAAGCCAGCAGTTAAAAATGGCCTAGAAATGGTCCGAAACCACCCCGAAACTCACCCGAGCCCCTCGGGACCTCGTCCGAACGTACCAACAAGTTTGGAAACATATCACGGACTTAGTCGAGGCCTCAAATCACATCAAACAACGATAAAAACACGAATCACGCAAGAATTCAACTTTATGAACTTTGAAATTTCTAACTTTCACATCCAATGCCGAAACCTATCAAATCACGTCTGATTGACCCCGAATTTCGCACACAAGTCACATTCAACATTACGGACCTGCTCCAACTTTCGGAATCGCATTCCGACCCCGATATCAAAATTTCCACTTCCGGTCGGATTTTCTCAAAAACCTTCAAATTTCTATCTTTAGCCAAATGACCTTAAATTGACTTACGGGTATCCGAATTCACTTCCGATCGTGCTCCCAACTCCAGAATCACCATACGAAGCTATTCCTAGACTCGGAATCCCAAACGGACATCAATATCTCTGAAACGCTCTTTAAGCCAAACTTTAAGAAATTCCTTCAAAATGCTGACTTCCACAATATACGCTGAAACGCTCCCGGCTTATCCAAAACTCGTTTCGGACATACGCCCAAGTCCGAAATCATCATACGAACCTACTGGAAGCTTTGAATCCTTATTCCGAGGTCGTTTACTCAAAATTCTAGTCTTACTCAATTTCTTCAACTTAAGGCTTGCGAAATGAAATTTTTCCTTTCAATTCAACTCCGAACCTCCTGAATTTCAACTCTGACCATACACACAAGTCACAATACCCGAAATGGAGCTGTTCATGACTCCCAACTGCTGAACGACGCGCTGGATCTTAAAACGACCGGTCGAGTCGTTACATTCTCCCCCACTTAAATAGACGTTCGTCCTTGAACGTGCCAAGAACTGCCCCAGAATTATCTGAAATCACTATTTAACATCTCGTGAACCTGCCCGTGCTGCCACAACCCAGTTGGGCACATTAGCTTGATCAAATTTGAAGATATCCTCCTTTATCCATACAACAAGCTCCGAACTTAGTTCTAACATCTTAAATTCTCCACCAGGCCTGTTCTAACATTTTAACACCGTATCAACTACCACACGAGGCACCAGAACACAACTGCGCGCCTTTGCTAAATCGGCACCATACACTGCATAGTTCATCATCTGACCACAATAACGCTCCATGAACCTTAATAGCCAGAATTCTGCGAATTTGATCCTCTCAAGGCACCTCATCAGATACATTCATACATTCTGCTATAACGCTGACGATATCACCACAACGGAGGAGATATGTAGAAATTCATAACCATTTGCAGAGTTAACCACACGTTGAAATCTTTTCTCTAACCTTAGATCATCATCTCATTGCAAACCAATAATGGCAACTCCCTTGCAATATACTCGCATGATCCTAACACACGGATCCCAAATTTATAACTCTCGTCTCACCCAGTATGAATTGCTCAGATAACCAGTCACCCCAAGCATAACCAACAGTCCCACACGATGCCATAATGCGCCAAAAGGACACAATTCAAACATGACACATAAGGAAACGACATCAGGAAGGGACTACCCGACTCACGCTATAAATATGAACTTTCCTCAAAGAAATATGAAGTAAAACACAAGAATAATCATTATAGGAGTCTTGCTCAACATCACACTGTTGCGGCGCAACCCGATCCAAATAACATACACGTGGCGGCGTGCCACCCGATCTCTTCATAAGATTTACATAAAGAAATATATACACAGAGCTGAATTGCTCACTAATACAATTTACTAACATCGGTAACAAGCACGCTAAGTGCATAATACCATTCTGGGGAGACTGATAGAGCCATATGCTACAAACTCCAGCACGACTGAGGTGCGATATATAATCTGAATCTTAGGAGCCATCCTGCTCACATCACTACACGGAATCTCAACATGTAAGAAATTACCAAGCCGTTTCACAACTCACACGGCACAGTCGCAATATCACATGAATTTGACGAAGACGGGACAACACATGATATCCCAATGCCCCTCCTGAAATTAACACTTCTGACTCGCATGAAGCCCAAAATATTGTTTAAGTCCATTTACTCACTCCAAGCTGATTCTGATCACACTGAACTTAGGCCGATAAGGAATGGCATAGGAATTACATCATAACTCCTGAACCACTAATAGGGTAAACACTTCACCACACATAGAAACCTTGTACTCACCTCAAATCATGAGAATCACAACAACACACAAGTGAGTTCTCACCATCAAAATATATGCAAATCCTCAAGCAGTGGACTGAACCACCATACCCCTTCGGGATCCGCCTACACCTGACAGGTCGTAGTACTTGAATGCTTCCAACCGAAATCTATTACGATGGCCGACGGCCCCACACACATCTGCACAAACCATACACATACTCAAACACAGAGAAAGAGTTGATCCTTGCCGTACATGTACCATTTCAACCAAGGCTAACCAATCTATCTTCTTTTAACCATCGCAATTCCCAAAAAGATAGTAGTAACTTCCTTCAACTCATCGCAGCTCAACCCTCACTCATCCCGGGTGACTTTGAATTTACGAGACCATGCTGCCTAAATTTCGCAACCCGTCTCACAACCCCCTGATAATCTTTCTACAACCTGGAGTCTATTTCCCTCACTCCTACGATACTATCCAGCGTGCTGAAATAGCATAGAACACTTCAACCATCTTCCTTCCTCTTAGAGATTATACTGCAGAAGATCGATTCTTAATTATACTGCTGCCTGAAACCCTTAAACACCGCATTCTCTAACTTCGAATTCATTAGGACCACTACTGAGAGTCACCCACTCTGACTGGCCCCGAATACAATCAACTCTGAAGGCTCTCCTAGCACATGAACACCCTTTTCAACGAAGCACGTGATTGAGTCACTACCTTTACAACTTGCATATGCCTTAAGCACAAATTCTTGGTCTTCCAGAGCCTATCCCTGGTCCAATAGGACCAATTTGCACATTTTTCTCATATGCCATGCTCACTTACCGATATACTTTTTTCCCTTAGCTGTAACATCTTGCCGATACGCCGACAAATCCGCAATCCCATGAGAGCACAATCCTACAACCCAACGGCAGGTAGTGAGACTCCCCCACTTAGCCCGAATCTACTTCTTGCACCGCTCTAGTCCCTGCTGAGATCCTTTTCTCCTTTGATGACATGACATTGTCCCACCAATCCACCCAATTCTTCCGAATTCTCCTGTTAGCCTCCCTTAAATATTTGAATTTTCTAACACCATTCACACATTCTACCTCCTACCAACTAGCCACTAGGACTCCGCACGGAACTTACCATTCCTACAACCGTTAACCTACTCACAGAAGACAACCCACCCAAGGAAACTAGCCAACTGACACCTACCATTATGCTATGATTCTCACTTTATACAATATCAAGACCCACAACCTAAGCCTGTATCCATTTACCATCTTTACCAATTCGTCCGCTCTTCCTAGACATCTACTAAATGGGCTACCACATCTTCTGATTCATTACTAAGTTGCCGCTCTCCCACTTTGCCCAACTCATTCCCTTAAGTGCTACCTGATTTCCTTTCCTTACACTTGATTTTTTAGAATTGGCACCACCGCTTAGCACTTCTCACGTATCTTCCTTCATCGTATAATGCCCTTCTGCTGCCTCAATTTAATACTGCCCTCCGTAGCTCTTAAACCAACATATCATCTCAACTTTAAATCTTTACGAAGATCATCTTCCTCGAATCGCCTTCATTAAAAGTAACTGTTCAATTCAGAACTACTACACACCACGATCTCTGACAATCGCTTCCTCAACACCGCTTCACATCACTCTAACCCCATGCGACCTAAGAGCTATAACACCGGCGAATTTAACATGTTCTATTCGATCAAACGGCGGTACCACACCACAGGTGAATATTCCACCTTTCCCAATGACACCCAGTCTTGATACTTTATCAACCTAAACCGGACCATTCATAATCCAAATGCCTTTCCTCTACCGGAACTAAAAATACCGAAATCTCGAAACCACACTCTGAGAAGACCTCCCTTCAAGCCATTCATCAACCCCAACACATGGGCAAGCATTCTACCTCCATATCAACATCGCGCGATATCCAATCGAAACATCATCACTATTCGAGCATAGCCTCAAGGCTCTCAGAAACACAACTACTAAGCTGAAATAACATCATATTCTTTTGCAGGGCGATAACAACAGTCCATTCGACTATGCATGAAGAACATCACGCACCGTATCTGTAGCCCCATTACAATTCCTCAAACTCTCGATTATAGGAAGCGCTTCGCGACGTATAATATTGAGTAGGAAGAAGCATAGGCATAAGCCTTAAAGGAATCAAATCACACGATGAGGAATCAAGAAGGGAAGTACTCCTAACAGCCCTGTAGCCTCTCGAAGATAAGTACAGATGTCTCTGTACCGATCCTCAAGACTCTACTAGACTTGCTCATGACTCGTGAAACCTACAGGAACCTAGAGCTTTGATACCACGTTGTCACGACCCAAAACCTATGGGTTATGATGGCGTCGGACACCATTGTCAGGCAAGCCAACCCCTTAATCAGTTGAAATACCTTCCTGTTTAACAATTTCAAAATCGTTGCCATTTATTGCATTTCATAATCAAATAAATAATTTTTTGTAAATTAAACGCGACAAGAAATTTATTTAATTCAATAAAACAAGACTTACACATCCCCAGAACCCGGTGACACAAGTACATAAGCAGTTTCTAAGAATTTATACAATTATACAACTCTTGTCCGAGAAATAAATGGGATAAAGGCAATAGATACAAAATGTAGGTACACCGAAAGGAGACTCTGGCAGCTGTGGAACGCCTCTGGATGAATGCATCCCGTATAAGTCCCCAAATCGATCACTGTACTATAAAGGTACATGTGCAACAAAATGCACAGAAAGTGTAGTATGAGTACATATACATATATGTACCCAGTGAGTATCCCGTCTAATCTCGTAGAAGTAGTGACGAGAGGTCGACTCGATACTCACTAAGGTCCAACAATAATAAAGTAAGCAGGATGTAAAGAAAACTGTAGGCAAGTAAACAAATAATCAAGTACATCAATATCCGGCATCAAGTAACAACCTCAAATCAAACAAGTTTGGTATCCGTTGTGGCGTATGGCCCGCTCACATATGGTACTCACTCACATCGCTCCGCCGTGGCGTACGAACCGATCCCATCCCTTAATATCTTATCACACTTAAATCAAGCCAAGTATCACAACGTTCAAAGACAACAATACCAATCACACAAGTATACAAGTCACATTTATGCTATAACAGGGAAAAACAATGAACATGTTGTGTCCTAACTACCCGGACGAAGCAGTAATAGCCACTACGTACAGACTCTCGTCACTCGGTGCGTACGTAGCCCCCAAACAAGATCACATAGCAAACAAGGTTACCTAGAGGGACAATTTCCCTCTTACGAGGTTAGAAAGGAGACTCACCTCGCTCCGAAGATTCATCACCGGCTTCCAAGCCTCTTCGACGACTAAAAATGGATGTGCACGCTCCCAAACTATTCAAATAACGATAATTCAATGAAACTATACTCAATAGATCATAACCAATTCAAATTACAAAGTTCCTCAGCCCTACTCTATGAAATGACCAAATGCCCTCGGGCCCACGTGCCCGGACCTCGAAATTTCTTGAAGAAAATCCCTACCCGAAGCTTTACTGATTAAATAACACATTTTACTTAATTATGCATGCTAAATTCGTGGCTAAAATCCAAGTTTCTAGGTTTTCTTCAAAATACTAATTTTTCTACAAATTTTCACTAATTTTCATGTTCTAATCCATGATATAATCTTGTATTTAACTTAGAAATAAGTAGAATGATCTTACCTCTGAAGCTTGGTTGAAATCTTCCTTGAAATGCTCTCAAAATCCGCCCATAGTCATGAAGAAATGAAGAAAAATGAGCTAAACCCGCTAAAATATCATTCTGCCCAGGTATTTACTCATCGCGATCGCGGAAAATGCTTCGCGAGCGCTGTGAACAATTGCCCAGCCTTCCCGGACAGCCTCTAGTAAAATAGTCATAACGTTTCGCACACAACTCCAACGGACAAATGGTTAAATGTTCTGAAAATTAGACTCAAAGATCTACAACTTTCATGTGTTGATAATCTTCCAATTTCTTATAGATTTCTAGATATAGTCTGGAAACGTCAGGCCATGTGCAACACAACTTTCTTCTTCATCTTCCCGGACACCCTGTAGTGTTACAGCCATAACTCTTTGTACACAAATCCAAATCATAAATGGTTTACATTTCTAGAAACTAGACACAAAGGGTTACAACTTTCAGTTTATACTATCTCAAAATTCTTTATAGATGGTGAGATATGAGCCTCCAAAGTCGAGTTAGTTCAGCAGAACAGTTATTCTACGCGATCGCGAAAGGCTTTCCGCGATCGCGATTCACTGGCCCGTTTCTCACATTTTACTCACCGCGATCGCGACCAATTCCTTGCGATCGTGTAGAACACTGCTGTAGCCAAAAACCAACAGTTAAAATGGCCTAGAAATGGTCTGAAACCACCCCGAAACTCACCCGAGCCCCTCGGGACCTCATCCGAATATACCAACAAGTCTGGAAACATATCACGGACTTAGTCGTGGCCTCAAATCACATCAAACAACGCCGAAAATAGGAATCGCGCAAGAATTCAACTTTATGAGCTTTGAAATTTCTAACTTTCACATCCGATGCCGAAACCTATTAAATCACGTCCGATTGACCCCAAACTTTGCACACAAGTCACATTCGACATTACGGACCTGCTCCAACTTTCGGAATCGCATTCCGACCCCGATATCAAAATTTCCGCTTTCAGTCGGATTTTCTCAAAAACCTTCAAATTTCTATCTTTAGCCAAATGACCTTAAATTAACTTTCGGGTATCCGAATTCACTTCCGATCGTGCTCCCAACTCCAGAATCGCCATACAAAGCTATTCCTAGACTCGGAATCCCAAACGGACATCAATATCTCTGAAATGCTCTTTAAGCCAAACTTTAAGAAATTCCTTCAAAATTCTGACTTCCACAATATACGCTGAAACGCTCTCGGGTTATCCAAAACCCGTTTCGAACATACGCCCAAGTCCGAAATCATCATACGAACCTGTTGGAACCTTCGAATCCTTATTCCGAGGTCGTTTACTCAAAATTCCAGTCTTACTATTTCTTCAACTTAAGGCTTCCGAAATGAAAATTTTCCTTTCAATTCAACTCTGAACCTCCTGAATTTTAACTCTGACCATACACACAAGTCACAATACCCGAAATGGAGCTGTTCATGACTCCCAACTGCTGAATGACGCGCTGGATCTTAAAATGACCGGTCGGGTCGTTACAGAATTCTTGAACCTTGAACTAGAGATTCTGGGTTCAAGTCCCCAGCAGAGTCGCCAGAGCTGTCACACCTCTTTTTTCCTCCCAATAAGGGTGGGATGTTTTTCCTATTAAAGTGACATTATTCGAATTTGGGATTTATTTTTCGATTATCAGAGTCGCCATCTGGATTTTTACGGTGTTCCGGGACACCATTTATTATTAAAATCCCAAACTGAGGAATTTTTTGACTCTGTTAAAATGTCTACGAACCAGAAATCCGGGTAAGGAATTCTGTTAACCCGGGAGAAGGTGCTAGGCACTCCCGAATTCTGTGGTTCTAGCACGGTCGCTTAACTATTGATATTTGGCCTAATTATTTGATTATTTACATATTTTAAACCTATTGCATTTTAGCCTTTTACTTTTAACCGCTTTTAATATTTATGGACTATTCTGAAACAAGTCACGATGGCGTGCACTTGTCGTTTTTTGACACATTGTATACGTGCCACATGAAATGCACCCGCAATTTACAACGCGTGATTTTATTAGTTTGAAGTTGTGGTCGAGTAGCATGAGTCGCAAACCCGAGTGTAGATTACGTAATCATGACTATGGTCACGATGATTTAATTGCTTATTTGAAGCAAACTATTATTATTCTTCATAAATTCTTTGCCTTTTCCTAAATTATTTGTAATATTAGTCTTAAGGGGAATTTTGGACTATAAAGTGTAAATTTTGTTCAAGGTCTTCTAAGACTAAGTTTGAGATTATTGTGAGGAACCTGATTTATGGAATCATTTGTTATGAAGGAAAGATGTGACTTAATTATTAAACTAATAGACATAACATAACAAAATAGAAAGACCTTTCAAAGTTCTCTTTCCAGCATGTTACTTTACAAATTATAGCCAAGCAAAATGGAAACTGATTTATCTAAATCATCATCACAGACCTATAGTGACTTAAACAGATTATATACCAAACCTAAGCTAATATTTTTAACATGTAACTTTACAAAGAGGATGACATAAACACATGGCAATAATTTACAAAAAATACAATAAGAGAACTAACAAAAACCAGAAGGATAGCACATTTCAATGACATAGATTTCACAATACACAATATATATCCATAAACACGGTACTAAAAATGAAATAAAACTGGAAGAAGTGAACCTTCTTTGAAGCTTTATGAATATCAAAACGGGTTTGAAGCTCAACAAACAACTCTGACAACAGCAATAGAGAAAATCAACGAGCAAATCAATTTGAGAACCTCAACAGGTTCTATAAAGGAGAAATCAAATTCCAGCTTGAGAATGACATAGGGATCACTGCTATTGAAGTCCCGAATCTCCAAACTCCCAGATATTTGTCTCAAAAACATTCTGTGGCGTTCAACGGAAAGGAAGGAGAGTTTCTGTTGTTTCATAGCTTGAGTGTAACGCTGAGAAAGGTAGTTGGCAGCGCTACAGAAAGTTGAATACATGGTTCGATTGTCACGACTCGAAACTCCCTCCGAACGGGCCCATGAGGCACCTAGTCTCTACGACTAGGTAAGCCAAAACATGCGGAAAGTAAAGCAATATAACAATAAAATAAAAAGGAAGAAGATAAAATATATAACTCAGCAGCTCGGTATTTACATTTGTCACTTCCCAAAACCCAGAACATCACCATAATCACAAGCTCTATACTATTGTAGCTCTATAAAACTGAATAGGAAAAATGTATATAAGTCTTCTAAGTCTATACTAGAGTAGAGGGGGACTCGTGAGATTCTGCGGACGCAGCAGAATTACCTCGCGGTCTCCCGGCAGCTGCTGAAAACACTCCTAGCCGAAATGTTGTGTACTGGTACCTGGATCTGCACATGGAAAACATGAGCAGGAAAGGGCATGAGTACTCCACAATTGGTACCCAGTAAGTACCAAGCCTAACCCCGGTCAGGTAGTGACGAGGTCAAGTTAAGGCTCTACCGGATATTTATAGTAAAACAGTTGAAAATCTAAGCATAGATAGATAATGAGTTAAAGCAAAACGGTAAAAGCGGTAAACTGTAAAGAATAGTGAAAGAGAGCCCTCGACTCAGCACAACATATATCTCAATAATAAATATGCAATGCATACAAGGGGAAAGCTCCCGGAATCTGGTCCGTAGTCCCAATTTAAATATGTGATGCAGTACAGAGGAAAAGCTCCCGGAATCTAGTCTGTAGTCCCAATTTAAATATGCAATGCAGTACAAGGGGAAAACTCCCGGAATCTCGTCCGTAGTCCCAATTTAAATATGCAATGCAATTCTTACAAGACACAGGATAATTGGACAGTTCAGAAAGAAATCATGACAATATACGGATAAAACTACTTAAACATGGTACAAATATTGATAATTAGGAGTAACACAAGTAAGACAGGTAGACATGCTCATTCCTAAGATACACTACGCAGTTAGTATAGGAAACAATGAAATAGGGATGAATGATTTATGTCATAAAAGGAAAAATGGGGTTTTAGCAACAATAGCTAAGTGTACGCACTCGTCACCTCGCGTACACGACACTCATATAACAAAACAATATCAAAAACCACTTAAGGGGAAGTCCCCAACACAGAGTTAGGCAATCCACTTATCTCGACTGCATTATTCAACCCAAAATCACGCTCTTGCCACGAGTATCCGGCTCTGGGTGGCCCAAATCTAATAAATTCGATTGCATAATGTAAATAACACTTTTAAGGAATCAGAGTAGCTAATTAATTCGAAGCTAATACGCGAAATTAGGAAATTCGCCCAAAAAGTGCCCCGGTCCCACGTCTCGGAATCGGGTAAAAATTATATTTTCCGGATACCCATTCACTCACGAGTCTAAACATATAAGAATCTCAAAAATCGGAGGTCAAAACCCAATCAAAACTCAATAATTTGGTCTACGAAGTTCATCCCATTTTTTCCATTTTCTACCCAAAATGTTCGAAATTTAAGGTTGGATTTAAGATTGGAATCATGGAAATTGATCTAAGATGGATAGAAATCACTTACCCAAGTTACCCAGGTGCAAAAGTCTTCAAAAATCGCCCCTCCCAAGCTCTCAAATTCAAAAATGGTGAAAATAGGTTTAAACCCTCGGACTGGGGTTTTAATATTCTGTCCAGGTGTTTCTTCTATGCGATCGCGGACAAACTGTTGCGATCGCGAAGGGTTATCCTCCACACGCCTAATTGCTTCTATGCAAACGCAGCTAAGCGTCTGCGACCACAGTCCTTCACGACTCAAACCTACGCGATCGCGGTTGGGGTCACGCGACCGCGTAGAACAAGTATTGAACCTCCCTCAGGCCTAGGGCACTCTACGCGACCGCGATCCAGGACATGCGATCGCAAAGACCAAGCTTCCAACACACTGCGATCGCGGACCTCTTCTTGCAATCGCAGAGAAAAAATTGCAGACCTCCCACACATACCTTAAGCGATTGCGGAGGAACTCTTGCGATCACGATTAACAAAAAGCTGTTGTTGAAAAACAAAAAACCAGCAAATGATTTTAGGCCAAAAATGCCCGTTTGAACACCCGAAACACGCCCGAGGCCCCCGGGACCTCAACCAAAACTACCAACCAACCCTAATACCTCACTAAAACTTGGTCGAGCATTGAAAACACACCTCATAACATCAAAATCATGAATTATGCATAGATTCAAGCCTAAGAACATATGAAATTTTTAAAATTCACATTCGATGTCAAATCACGTCAAAACTCATCCGAACGATCTCAAATTTTGCACACAGGTCATAAATGACATTACGGACCTGTTGTCGCTTTCGGAATTCCATTCCGAGCCCGATATCAAAATTTCACCTATCGGCCGAAATCGCCGAAATTCTAACTTTCGCCAATTCAAGCCTAAGTCTACCACAGACCTCGAAAACATATCCCGAATACACTCCTAACCTCGAAATCACCCAACGGAGCTAACGGAGTCGACGAAATTCCATTCAGGATCCGTCTTCACACAGTTCTAGCTACGACCCGATTTCTAAAGTTAAATTCCACATTTATGGACTATGTGTCCAAAATCACTCTGGTTTTCACCACTCAACGTTCCGACAAGTTCCTAAAGCATAAATATACATGGGAGAAGCAGTTATTAGGGGATCGGGGTGCTAACTCTCAAAACAACCGACCGGGTCGTTACATTCTCCCCTTCTTAAGAAAATCGTTCGTCCTCAAACGAGTATAGATACATACCTGAAGCTGTGAAAAGATGAGGGTACTGACTCCGCATATCCTACTCGGTCTCCCAAGTTTCCTCCTCGACCGGATGACCCCTCCACTGAACCTTGACTGAGGCAATATTCTTCGACCTAAGCTTTCTGACCTGCCTGTCCAATATAGCTACAGGCTCCTCGACATATGATAGATCCTTGTCCAACTGGACTGAGCTGAAATCCCAAACATGAGTCATATCACCGTGATACTTCCGGAGCATGGAAACGTAGAATACCTGATGGACTTCTGTCAGGTTTGGAGGCAGGGCTAACTCATAAGCAACCACCCCACCCCGCTGTAGTACCTCAAAAGGGCCAATGAACCTCGGACTCAGCTTACCCTTCTTCCCGAATCTCATGACGCCCTTCATAGGCGATACCCGGAGCAAAACCCGATCACCAGCTATAAATGCCAAGTCACGAACCTTCCGGTCCGCATAACTCTTCTCCCTTGACTGAGATGTGCATAGTCTCTCCTGAATCACTTTCACCTTGTCCAGGGCATCCTGAACCAAGTCTGTACCCAACAATCGGTCATTGCCCGGATCAAACCATCCCACTGGAGACCTGCACCGCCTACCATACAAGGCCTCATATGGCGCCATCTGAATGCTGGACTGGTAGCTGTTATTAGAAGCAAACTCTGCAAGAGGCAAGTATCGATCCCATGACCCTCCAAAATCCATCACACAGGCCAGGAGCATATCCTCGAGAATCTGAATCGTGCGCTCGGACTGCCCGCCCGTCTGAAGGTGAAAAGTTGTACTCAACTCCACCTTAGTGCCTAACTCCTGCTGAACGGCTCTCCAGAACCGTGAAGTGAACTGTGTGCCTCTGTCTGAAATGATAGATACTGGAATACCGTGGAGGCAAACAATCTCTCTGATATAAATCTCAGCCAACCTCTCGGATGAATATGTAGTCAACACTGGAATGAAATGGGCTGATTTGGTCAGTCAATCCATAATCACCCAAATAACATCATACTTCCTCAAAGTTCGAGGAAATCCAACCACGAAATCCATGGTGATCTGATCCCACTTCCACTCTGGAAGCTCAATCTGCTGAAGTAACCCTCCCGATCTATGATGCTCATATTTGACTTGCTGACAGTTGAGACACTTGGCTACAAAATCCACTATATCCTTCTTCATCCTTCGCCACCAATAGTGTTGTCTCAGATCTTGGTACATCTTTGCGGTACCCGGGTGGATGGAATACCGCAAACTATGGGCCTCCTCAAGAATAAACTCCCGAAGCCCATCTACATTGGGCACACAAATACGGCTCTGCATCCTCATCACACAAGCATCACCTATGGTCACATCCCTGGTATCACCACGCCAAACTCTGTCCTGAAGAATCAGAAGGTGGGGGTCATTGTACTGGCGCTATCTGATGCGGTCATAAAGAGAAGATTGAGCAACCACACAAGCTAATACCCGGCAAGGACTGAACATCCAAGGCTAGAGGCCTCTCAGCTGCATGAAGATGTGCCAAACTCCCCAAACTCTCCGCCCGGCGACTCAAGGTGTCGGCCACCACATTGGCCTTCCCCGGGTGGTATAGTATAGTGATGTCATAATACTTGAGTAACTCCAACCACCTACGCTGGCGCAAATTGAGATCTTTCTGCCTGAATATGTGCTGCAAACTCCGGTGATCCGTGAAAATCTCACAGGGAACACCATATAAATAATGACGCCATATCTTTAGGGTGTGAACAATCGCTGCCAACTCGAGATCATGAACAGGGTAGTTTCTCTCATGCGTCTTCAACTGTTTGGACGCGTAGACAATCTCCCTACCGTCCTGCATCAATACCGCTCCCAGCCCAATCCTCGAAGCATCACAATAAACTATATAGGACCCTGAACCGGTAGGCAATACCAACACAGGAACTGTAGTCAGGGCTGTCTTGAGCTTCTGAAAGCTCTCCTCACACTCCTCAGTCCATATAAAAGGGGCACCCTTCTGGGTAAGTCTGGTCATGGGCGCTGAAATGGATGAAAATCCCTCCATAAAACGGCGATAATACCCAGCCAAACCGAGGAAGCTGCGGATCTCAGTAGTTGAAAATGGTCTAGGCCAACTCTGCCGGCCTCCACCTTCTTCAGATCTACCTTGATCCCATCCGAAGACACCACGTGGCCTAGGAATGCCACAGAATCAAGCCAAAATTAACACTTAGAAAATTTGGCATACAATTTCTTCTCCCTCAAAGTCTGAAGTACGGTCCTCAAATGCTGCTCATGGTCCTCCTAGGACCGAGAATATACCAAAATGTCATCAATGAACACGATGATGAAAGTATCAAGATAAGGCCGAAATATGTTGTGCATCAGGTGCATGAAGGCTCCTGGGACATTGGTCAGCCCAAATGACATAACAAGGAACTCATAGTGGCCATATATGGTCCTAAAGGCAGTCTTCGGGATATCCGGCTCCCGAATCTTCAACTGATGATAACCCGAACGTATATCAATCTTGGATAACACCCTAGCACCCTGTAACTGGTCAAATAGATCATCAATGCGAGGCAATGGGTACCTGTTCTTCACGGTCACCTTATTCAGCTGCCGGTAGTCAATACACATACGCATCGAACCATCCTTTTTCTTCACAAATAATACCGGAGCACCCCAAGGTGATAACTAGGCCTGATGAAACCTTTATCAAGCAACTCCTGCAACTTCTCCCTCAACTCCTTCAACTCAGGAGGAGCCATGCGATAGGGAGGAATTGAAATGGGTTGAGTGCCCGGTAACAAGTCAATGCCGAAATCAATATCTCTGTCAGGCGGCATACCCGGAAGATCATCTGGAAATACATCAGATAGTGCCTCATAACTGGAACTGACTCAACTGTAGGGGTCTCATCACTAACATCTCTCACATAAGCCAAATACGCATCACACCCCTTTTCAACCATCCGCCGAGACTTAAGAAAAGAGATGACTCGACGGGGAGTATACTCTAAGGAACCTCTACACTCTAACCTCGGTAATCCTAGCATAGCCAGCGTCACGATCTTGGCGTGACAATCAAGAAAAGCATAGTAAGGAGACAGCCAGTCCATACCCAATATAACGTCGAAATCTACCATGCTGAGTAATAGTAAATCAGCCCTGGTCTCAAAACCACTAATAACAATCAAGCACGACCAATATACACGGTCTACAACAAGAGATCTCCCACAGGAGTAGAAACATATATGTGGGAACTCAAAGAATCCCAAGATATCCCCAAATGTGAAGCAAAGTAAGAAGATACATATGAGTACGTAGAACCTGGATCAAATAACACGGATGTATCCCTATGACAAACAGGGAGAATACTTGTGATGACCAAATCTGAAGCAACGACCTCTGAACGGGCTGGAAGAGAATAATATCTGGCATGGCCTCCCCCTCTAAGGAGACCTCGACCTCCCCGACCACCACCTCAAGCTGTCTGAGACAGTAGGGTAGCAGCTAAGGCTGGGAGAATACCTGGAGGACCCGCTGGAGCACGTGGGGCCTGATAAGACTGAGATGGTGCACCCTTCCTAAGCTCTGGGGAAATCTCTGATCACATGGCGAGGGTTACCACACCCAAAATAACCCCTCGGAGGACGGGGCGACTGCTGCTGACTCTGAATTGGCCTGTTGTACTGGCCAGTGATAGCACCTCGTGTAGGAGGCACATGAGACACTGATGGTGCATAATAAGGCTCTTGAGGTCTAGGAGGAGTTATAATGCCACTGGCTGCTGGAAGAGCTGAATGAATGGGGCGACTCGCAAAACCCCTACCATACCGTGTTGCGGGTGCACGAACTCCTGAAAAGTTACCAGTCTCTCGAGACCTCTTGGCCTCTCTCTCCTCCCTGTCCCGGGCTAACATACTCTCAATCCTCCGAGCAATACTCACGTCCTGCTGGTAAGTAATATTTGTCTCCAGCTCTCTGGCCATGTTGGTCCGAATACTGGGGTGGAGCCCCTCAATGAAACGCCGAACCCTCTATCTGACAGTGGCAACTAAAGCTGGTGCATGACAAGCCAAATCACTTAAACGGACTGCATACTCTGACACAGTCATGGTACCCTGGCGAAACTGCTCAAACTCTGCACGCCAAGCATCCCTGAGGCTCTAAGGGACAAACTCAAGTAAGAACATCTCGGAGAATTGAGCCTAGGTAAGTGAAGTTGCCTCGTCCAGACTACTCAGCTCAAAAGCATGCCACCACTGATAGGTTGCTCCCCTCAGCTGGAAAGCAGTAAAAGAAACCCCACTCGTCTCCACAATAGCCATCGTGCGGAGAATGCGATGACACTTCTCAAGAAAACCCAGGGCGTCATCTGAAGCTAGTCCACTGAACTCAGGTGGGTGGTACTTCTTGTACCTCTCAAGGAGGAGCTGCTCTGCCTCAGAAGCAGCAACCCTAGCCTCATGTTGAGCTGGAGCTGCTGGAGGCATAGGAATATACTTTGGAACCTGCCCAATATGAACCTTATGCTTAGGAGTACGGGTTGCGGGAGTCCGTGTCCCTCCCCCGGCCTGGGACGTAGCTGGAGCTATCAGAAGTAGTCCCGCCGGTGACAGAGTACTGAAAGCACTCAAGAACTGAGCCAACGTCTCCTGGAAGGCTGGAGTAATAGTAGGGACCTCCTGTGCCCCTCCAACTATGGCTGCTGGGGGCTCATCTACCTCTACTCTAGCCGGTGCTTGGGCTGCACCGCGTGCTTGTCCTCTGCCTCGGCCTCTGCCTCTAGAGGCTCTAGCTGTGGGGCTCGGGTGCCTGATCATCAGTACGTCCGGTACGAGTGCGCACCATCTATAAGAAAGAATAGAATAGAGTTTAAGAATTGTGATGACAGTAACTAGCACGACAAGAAATTCCAAGGAATATGATTGTTCTTAACAGTTACATAGCCTCTCAAAGATAGACACGGACGTCTCCGCACCGATCCGCGAGACTTTAATAAACCGGCTTGTGATTAGGTGACTCCTATGAACCTAGAAGCTCTGATACCAACTTGTCATGACCCGAAACTCCCTCCGAATGGGCTGTGACGGCACCTAGTCTCTATGACTAGGTAAGCCTAAACATGCGAAAAGTAAAGCAATATAACAATAAAATAAAAAGGAAGAAGATAAAATATATAACTCAGCCGCTCGGCATTTACATTTGTCACTTCCCAAAACTCGGAACGTCACCATAATCACAAGCTTTGTACTATTGTAGCTTTATACAACTGAATAGGAAAACTGTATATAAGTATTCTAAGTCTATACTAGAGTAGAGGGGGACTCATGAGATTCTGCGGACGCAGCAGAATTACCTCGCGGTCTCCCGACACCTGCAGAAAACACTCCTAACCGAAATGTTGTGTACTGGTACCTGGATCTGCACATGGAAAACATGCGCAGGAAAGAGCATGAGAACTCCACAATTGGTACCCAATAAGTGCCAAGCCTAACCCCGGTTAGGTAGTGACGAGGTCAGGTTAAGGCTCTACCTGATATTTATAGTAAAACAGTTGAAAATATAAGCAGAGATAGGTAATGAGTTAAAGCAAAACGGTAAAAACAGTAAACTATAAAGAATAGTAAAAGAGAGCCCTCGGCTCAGCATAACATATATCTCAATAATAAATATGCAATGCAGTACAGGGGGAAAGCTCCCGGAATCTAGTCTGTAGTCCCAATTTAAATATGTGATGCAGTACAGGGGGAAAGCTCTCGGAATCTATTCCGTAGTCCCAATTTAAATATGCAATGCAGTAAAGGGGGAAAGCTCCCGGAATCTCGTCCGTAGTCCCAATTTAAATATGCAATGCAATGCTTAGAGGAAATAGGATAATTGGATAGTTCAGAAATAAATCATGACAATATACGGATAAAACTACTTAAACATCGTACAGATATTGACAATTAGGAGTAACGCAAGTAAAAAAAGTAGGCATGCTCATTCCTAAGCTACACTACGCAGTTAGTATAGGAAACAATGAAATAGGGATGAATGATTTATGTCATGAAAGGAAAAAATAGGGTTTTAGCAACAATATCTCGTGTACGCACTCATCACCTCGCGTACACGGCACTCATATAACAAAACAATGTCAATAACCACCTAAGGGGAAGTCCCCAACACAGAGTTAGGCAAGCCACTTACCTCGAATGCGCTATTCAACCCAAAATCACGCTCTTGCCACGAGTATCCGACTCCGGGTGGCCCAAATCTAGTAAATTTGATTGCATAATGTAAATAACACTTTAAGGAATTAGAGTAGCTAATTAATTCGAAGCTAATACGCGAAATTAGGAAATTCGCCCAAAAAGTCCCCCGGGCCCACGTCTCGGAATCGGGTAAAAATTATATTTTTCGGACACCCATTCACTCACGAGTCTAAACATATAAGAATCTCACAAATCGGAGGTCAAACCCCAATCAAAAATTTAAGGTTGGATTTAAGATTGGAATCATGAAAATTGATCTAAGATGGATAGAAATCACCTACCCAGGTGCAAAAGTCTTCAAAAATCGCCCCTCCCAAGCTCTCGAATTCAAAAATGGTGAAAATAGGCTTAAACTCTCGGACTGGGGTTTTAATATTTTGTCCAGGTGTTTCTTCTATGCGATCGCGGACACTCTGTCGTGATCGTGAAGGGTTATCCCCCATGCGCCTAATTGCTTCTATGCGAACGTAGCTAAGCGTCTGCGACCGCGGTCCTTCACGACTCAAAGCTACGCGATCACGGTTGGGGTCATGCTACCGCGTAGAACAAATATTGAACCTCTCTCAGGCCTAGGACACTCTACGCGACCGTGATCCAGGACATGCGATCGCGAAGACCAAGCTTCCAACACACTGCGATTGCGGACCTCTTCTTGCGATCGCAAAGAACAAATCGCAGACCTTCCACACTTACCTTAAGTGATCGTGGAGGAACTCTTGCGATTGCAATTAACAAAAAGCTGCTGTTGAAAAACCAAAAAATCAGCAAAGGATTTTAGGCCAAAAATGCTAGTTTGAGCACCCGAAACACACCCGAGGCCACCGGGACCTCAACCAAAACTACCAACCAACCCTAATACCTCACTCAAACTTGGTCGAGCCTTAAAAACACACCTCATAACATCAAAATCATGAATTATGCTTAGATTCAAGCCTAAGAACATATGAAATTTCTAAAATTCTTATTCGATGCCGAATCACGTCAAAACTCATCCGAACGATCTCAAATTTTGCACACATGTCATAAATGACATTACAGACCTGCTGTCGCTTTCGGAATTCCATTCCGAGCCTGATATCAAAATTTCACCTATCGGTCGAAATCGCCGAAATTCTAACTTTCGCCAATTCAAGCCTAAGTCTACCACAGACCTCGAAACATATCTCGAACACACTCCTAACCCCGAAATCACCTAACGGAGCTAAGGGAGTTGACGAAATTCCATTCCGGATCCGTCTTCACACAGTTCTATCTACGACCCGATTTCTAAAGCTAAATTCCACATTTATGGACTATGTGTCCAACATCACTCCAGTTAACACCACTCAATGTTCCGACAAGTTCCAAAAGCATAAATAGACATGGGAGAAGCAGTTATTAGGGGATCTGGGTGCTAACTCTCAAAACGACTGACTGGGTCGTTACATTGATCCACCTCATCGAGGCTCGTTGCTAGCGACTTCTGTTTCTTCCCCATCCTCCAACGCGAGATTTCCCTTTTTATCTCTTTTAACTTATCTTTTTATAGCTTTTTTCGATAATTGGAAAAATCTCAGGCGATATTCTGGTAAATAGATTCCGACGAATTTCGCGACGGGGGGTTCAGATGGGCTGTTTGTGGTGGCAGAGGGGTCTTGGTGAGAGGAGACTGGTGGCTAGCGGCGGTGTTGGGGTTTGTTTTTCTGATATCTTCTTGTGTTTTGGGGTCAGTAGTCGTGAAGAAGAATGAAGAAGAGGTCAAGGAGGGTGGGGGGTCTCTGTTGCGCCATTTTTTCTATGTCAGGGAGAGAGTCCTCTTTTTTGTCTCCTCCTAATTTTTAGGTCTCGTTTTTTGTATCTAATTAGGTCTAGATCTAGATTTTAGGAAAGTGTGATTTTGAAAGAGGGGGTATTTGGTTGGGCCGGGGATTTTGGGCCCTAAAATTGGGTCAATTTGAAATAAAATGCCAAACTATTCTTTCAAAAATGGCCACCCTACTTCTAATTGAATTTATTTTGCAAAAAGACTAATTTATTTTACCGAAGTTACTTCCGCCCTCGAGGTGCAACTCCGGAATGCTCGTGAAAACATCTCAATGCAGACGAGCAGGATTATAAAGCTCGAGTCTGATCTATTGAAGATGAAGGTCGGGGTCGTGCACGCCAGGGCTGAAGCTGAAGAGATTCGAGCTAAGGCCGATAAGAAAGTGGCCGTCTATTTAAAAGACGTTGTCGATGCCCGAGCCGAGTTGAGAGGGGCTTCTGATAGGGAGAGCAGGAGAAATGACTATGCCCAATGCAGATCCCGGAGGGAAACCCTCAAGGAGATCCACGTTATGGGCTTCAATCTCTCGGAAGAGATAGAGCAGGCCAGGGCGGATGAATAAGATGCCCGATTCCTCATATATGATTCTGAAGATAATGAGGAAAAGGCCGATTGAGCTGCAGTCCCTGAGGGGAGAGTAGGCTAGGCTTTGCTTTTCTGGTTTGTATTAGACTCCTTGTGGGAGCATTTGTGGATGTATATTTGTAATACATATACATGAAAAATCCTTTGATACTTCCAATCTGCTTGTATCTATCTTCTTTTTTTGCCTTGAATTTCGACTGTCGATAGCTAGTCCGATGAATTGGACTTCGAGGTGAAAAGAAAAACCTTAGGCTTGTAGATCGGCCCTGAGGCTTATTAGGCTGGCCCGTATGCTTTTACGCATTGGCCCTTAGGCGATTTTTAGTTAATCGTTTAGGGCTCAGTTCTCGAGTGGGGTTTTGACTCGAGCTCATCACCCTTAGGTTTTTGAATTGGACCTAAGGCTCTTTTAAGCTGGCTCTTAGGCTCTTACGCGTTTGCTCTTTAGAACACCCAATTTTTGCTCCGCATGGAAATTACTCCTAAAATAATCAAAAAATAACTTTTGATGAATTTTAGGAATTTTTCTTTATTTAGTTGCATTTCATGCATGTTTAATATTGTAAAATCATATAAAAATCATAAAAATTGTCACATTTTTTCATTTCATGTAATCTTAGGTTTAATTCGCATTTTTAGAAATTAATTACCCTTTAATTGATAGATTAATATATAAAAGTCACAAAAAATATGCATTAGTTTAATCAATTAGTTTATTTAATTAGTTAAAATGTTAATTAGGTCGTTTTGGTAAAAGAAATTTAATTAGTAGTATATTTTTAAAAGATAAAATTTATCATTGTTCCAAATTTGTCTAATTTCATAGCCAAAATTACAGGCCAACGCTTTTCTTCCTCTCGGGAGAAGAATGAACGACCTTCACGAAAAACCTTAAAAAAAAAAAAAACAGCGACGTTCTCTCCTTCCTCGCACCCAGCGACGGCTGACCTCTCTTTCTTCATGCCAGGCCGCCGCCGAGACACCTTCCGCCCGTCCTCACTTATTTTCCCCCAAAGAAAACATCCTGAAAATCTCAATATAAATATATAAAAAGAAAATGGAGAAAGGGAGGAGGATTCGAAGCTGATTTTCGAGTTGAAATCCAGAGATGTTCATTGTTGATTGCCTGATCCATTGACTGTTGCTAGCTGAGCTCTGATTTCTTTTTTTCTGTCGCCTTCATTTGGTTTCTTTTTATGACTCTACTGTCACCTGAATCATAGGTACACACGAAATCCCTGTAGTTTTCGTTTAGCTATATATGGCCTATTTCTGAAGTTGTTTGAATACCAGTGAAATGTGATTCTGTTGCAATGCTTGTTCTTTTTTTCTTTAAAAAGATATTGGTGCTTTTGTTTGCTTTGTATGTTATCTTTGGTCAATCTTTTTTTCTATTTCACTTTTTTTTGTATTTGTTTTGAACCAAGAAGTAAAACGCTAAACCAATTCAATTGCTTCAATTCTTGAATTAATTACTTGCACACGTAAGGATAAGTTTTGAGTGGGAAGAGAACAAAACTTAATTCAAGAATTTGATTTGCAAGGACCACACATATTTCGCATCTTCCAGGAAGGATTTGCCATTACCCATGGATTGCTGGAACAAACTACTTAGTGTTGGGATGACTAATTTTGCACCCGATAACTGATACACTTTTTGGCCATGCCTTCTATCAGACATAAGCAATAAACTAGTGTTTGTAATAAAACTGTTTTTTTACCAAGCAATTTTATACCATCGTATAATTTAGATAACAGTTGGAAAAGTATTAAGTTTTGAAGTTGAAAAATGAGACTTTCAGATTTTAAGTTCAATAGGACCAATATTTCGCTTGAAATTGGACCATGATTTTTGTGGTAAGAATTGATTTCTTATAGGTACATACAGTAACTATTCGGAAAGGAAAGAAACAAATTTGGGCCATTATGTGAATTGCAAGATATGTGCCGTTGTATGTTTGTAGTAATAAAAGGGGCCATCGTGTTTTGGGCTCATGGGACTAAGGCTTGTATATGTGATTTTGATCGTGATGTTAATTACCTTTGTTATCTATATATGTTTGTACTTTAACAAAATGGAACAGAGCTGCATAGTTCGAATTGAATTAATGTTAATGGCATGCTGCAGAGGCGGTTTGGTTTCTATCATATGCTTTCCTTTGGATTAAAACCCACTTGTTCGAAATTTTCTATTGTTTACCATCTCACATGCCAAATTCATGAAATTGACCGCTGTTGTCTTAATTGTGATAATCTAAATAGGCAGATGGTATTTGAAAATTGTACAGATTTAGCAATGGCCCAAATTCTCATCTTTCGACTAACAAACTTAGTCTTAGAAGACCTTGAACCAATATATACTTTGTATTCCAAACATACTTCTTAGATTAATACTACATTTAAACTTAGAAAAGAAACTGAATAGTAATTATTACTTTAAATAAGCATTTTTCAAACTGTCACGACCATAGTCATGACCATATATAACCTACACTCGGGTGTGGCAACTCATGTCCCCGACTTTAATTTCAAACGTTAATAAAATCGCATGTCACAATCGCGGGTGTATTTCATGTGGCGCGATTCGCAATGTCTACAAAAAATCGTAAATTCGAATCAGGTGTGCATTTCATGTGACCCGTCATGACTTCGAACAGTAATAAAATAAGCATGTCATGAATAGCGGTGCATTTCATGTGGCGCGGTTCGCAACATGTACCAAAACGACAAGTGTACGACATTGTGACTTGTTCCAAAATAATTCCATAAATAATTAAAAGCGATAATGCACAAAAGGTTTTAAAACACGTAATTAATTAGATAATTAAGCCAATTATTAATAGTTAAGCGACCGTGCTAGAACCACGGAATTCGAGAATGCCTAACACCTTCTCCCGAGTTAACAGAATTCCTTACCCGGTCTTCTGGTTCGCAGACTATAAACGGAGTCAAAATTTCCTCAATTTGGAATTTTAAAATAAATAAACTGGTGTCTCGGAACACTGTAAAAAATCCGAATGGCGACTCTGATTAAAATAATAATCCCATTTCGATAATGTCACTTAAAGTGAAAAAACTCCCTTATTACCCTTACCCGGTGAAAAAGGAGGTGTGACAGCCCTGAGG
Source organism: Nicotiana undulata (assembly GCA_005239495.1). Classification (NCBI taxonomy): domain Eukaryota; kingdom Viridiplantae; phylum Streptophyta; class Magnoliopsida; order Solanales; family Solanaceae; genus Nicotiana; species Nicotiana undulata. The sequence goes on from ML295345.1 coordinate 55,033, forward strand.
CATTTTTAGGCTGGACCGTAGGCTCTTACGCGTTGGGTCGGTATGACCTTTAGTATGGCTATATTTTTCCCTCGTTAAAGATTTTTTGAAGTTTTTGTGTTCGTCCGACTCTTCAACGGTTCGATAATAACCTAGATTGTGAGTCGTTGTGTGACGATAAAATGAGCACCTCGGGAGGTTTCGCTCGATGGCTGAATTTTATCGAAGCCCTTTCATTATTGGAGTTGATATGATCGAAGCTCTCTTGCTTATGCCGAGGGTAGCCTGATTAACCGGTTCTTTTTGAAGTGTATTTGAAGTATTTGTGATTTTATGGCAACAGTCGGGCGTCCCCGAGTCGCGTTAGTTTGGTCGTAGCTTTATGACTGTAGTAATTGTGTTTGTCCATAGCCTTTTGACCGTAGTCATTGTATTTGGCCGTAGCTTTTTAGTCCCTGAATAAGGTAATCTCGGCGTCTATATCGAGGGTATGCCTTTTTAGGGGTCTTACAAGTTCGAATATATAGCCTTGACTTTAAGATCAGGATTATGTCCTTTGTAAGGTCTCATAAATTTGAACACGCCTTACTTGAGGTCTTACAGTTTATGCCTCGTGGAGGTCTTTAATTGTTGATGATGCCTCATGGAGGTCTTACACCGTCGATAATGCCACATGGAGGTCTTCCGGGCGTCGAGTTTTGATAGCTTTGATGGGGTGACAGTCGAGGACAGTCCCCGATACATCGAAAGTTTTTGGCTTCTGGAGACATTCCTTGGGCCCTAAGGTCTTACAAGTTCGAGTTTTTGTCGTCAGTAACTTGTTTGAAAACGCATAGATTTTTTTTGGGGGGTAAAAGATAGCTCCTCTGATTACTTGGTACAAGTATGCATAGTTTTCTCCGTCGAGGGTTCGATTATTCTATGCGAACACGGTTCATTTGACCGTTTGGCCCAGTACATTATTTTCCTATCGAGACCTTTTTTGGCTTATTTTGATTTCTCCGATGAGGCGATCTCCAGGGGGGATGCCCCCCCCCCCCAGTATTCGAGGTTGATTGTAGAGAAGCCTTGAATACTTGTCAAGTTCTCCTTAGGTAGTATATAGATGTTGCCTCGTTAAAAACCTTGTCGGTAAAACCCATTTGGGATAAAATCTATTCTAAGGGGAAAAGAGCTCAACGCATGCTTTAAAACCTAAGGTCTTCAAGCTGGAAGGTGCTTCGATTGTTTTATCAATCAGACACCTGCGCATAAGTTAGTGTAAAACGTAAATAAAAAGGGAGACGATTATACCTTTGCAGTGATGGCGTTTGAGCCTAGATATGCTTCAACTGCTTATTCCAGGGACACAGTACGGTCCTTTACTCATTCATTTGGGCACGACCGAGAATGCGGCTCATGTCTGCTACTTGGTTGTCTTCTTATCCTTTGGCTCCTTCGATGTAGAAGGTGTCGATGTCGGTGCCACATCGTGCACCGCGAACATCTCCCTTGTTGCAGGCTGCTTCCTGTATACTGTTTTTACTCCGTACTTTACTAGAAACTTCATCATTTGATGAAGAGTTGATGGTACTGCTCTCATGCAGTGTATCCATGGCCTCCCGAGCAAGGAATTGTACCTCATGTCTCCTTCGATGACATGAAACTTGGTATTTTGGGTTGCGCCGGCCACGTTGACCGAGAGGGTGATCTCCGCTTTCGTTGTTTCGCTCGCCATGTTGAATCCGTTGAGGAATCGAGAGGTGGGAATGATCTGGTCGAGCAGTCCGAACTGCTCCACCACCCTCGACCTGATTATGTTGGTCGAACTACCTAGATCCACAAGCACATGTTTAATTTGAAACATATTCACAAGAAAAGAAATTACCAATGCGTCGTTATGAGGTTGATACAGGGTCTCGATGTCCTCATCGCTAAATGTGAGAGCGTCCTCGGGTACGTAACCTCTAGTCCGCTTTTTCACGGTGATGGATATTTTCGTTCGTTTGACAATGGGTTCTTGTGGGGTGTCGATTCCTCCCATGATCATGTGGATGACATGTTGTGGCTCTTCTGTTTCATTTTTCTTGTTCGCCTCTCTTTCCCAAAATTGATTTTTAGCTCGGTCGTTGAGGAATTCTCGGAGGTGCGCTTTGTTGATTAGTCGGGCTACTTCCTCTCAGAGCTGTCTGCAATCTTCGGTCATATGACCGTGTGTACCGTGAAATTCGCACACCAGGTTATGGTTCCTTAGTGATGGATCTGATAGTATGGGTTTTGGCCACCTGGTGTCTTTGATTTGACATATGGCCGATACGATGTATGAAACATCAATGTTGAAGTTGTACTCGATAACTGGGGTTCCTTTACCGGTCCTGTGTGTCTTTCAAAACCAGCTCTATTTACGAGTCCTCGAGGATTCTGACCTCGATCTGACCTACGGTCGTTTAGAGGTATGTTACACCTTGGGGAGTTTCTTCGTTCTTCAGTGTATGGTTGGTACCTTTCCTTGTTTGGCCTTGGTTCCTTTGTACCGAGCCCGATGGGGTTTCTAGTTGGTCTTCTTCGACCTAATCTTTGATTGATATCGTTATGGACATCCGCCCAAGTGACAGCGGGATATTCTACCAAGTTCTGCTTCAGTTGCCTCGAAGCTATTGAACTTTGTTCATTCAAGCTTTGGGTGAAGGCCTGCAATGCCCAGTCATCGGAGACCGGTGGTAATTCCATTCGCTCCCTTTAAAAGCGGGACACAAATTCCCGTAGCATCTCATTTTCTCTCTGTTTGATTTTGAAGACGTCTGATTTCCTTGTAGCAACCTTGATGGCACTGTCATGTGCCTTTTAAAAGAATCTGTCAGCATAGCAAATGAATCTATTGAATTCGGGGTTAGGTTGTGATACCACATCATGGCCCCCTTTGATAATGTCTCTCCGAACTTTTTCAATAGGACGAATTCAATCTCGTCCTCCTTCAAGTTGTTTCCCTTTACGACACAAGTGTAGGCAGTGATGTGCTCGTAGGGGTCCGAGGTCCCGTTGTACTTCGGGAGATCGGGTATTCTGAATTTCTTCGGGATGGGCTTCGGAGCCACACTTGATGGGAATGGCCTTTGCACGAATTTCATTGAATCTACACCCTTCAGAATTGGGCGTGTGCCTGGGATCTGGTCGACCCTTGAATTGTAGGTCTCCACCTTTTCGTCGTTAGCCTCTATCTTATTTTCGCCTGATTTTTATCATTTTCGTGAGGTCCTCGAGCATCTTCATAATGGCGAGGTCGGTTGTTGACTTGTTGTTTCTCAACCTCTCCGGTACCTGTTCGACTTGAGGAGCCGTTTCCAGTGCCGCTATGCTTGGATTTTTCGGTGGCTTTGCAACTGAGTGATCGCCAACTGTTATGCCTGCAACATTTCGAAAATGACGTGAAAGCTAACCTCTCTTTCCTCCCGAGCTGGAGTATTCTGAGCCTCCTGTTCATTTTCTCGGCGTATACCCCCGTCAGTGTGGGAGTTTATATCGACGTGTCGGGCGTTGCACGAGCCTACGTCCACGGGAATTGGCTCTGGTGCGTCCTCAGGGTTTCACAATGGTACACCGGTGCCTAAAACAACTACACCATTCTCTCCATGGTCTTCAGAGCCGTTGTTTTCATGTGCATTTACTGAGTTAGACATTTTGACCTGAAATCAAAGATTCCTGGACAAGAAGAAGTGTGAAGAATGACTTGTGTTTTTTCAGTAAACCAGCACTAAGACAATCACTGTTATTTTTAGCCCCACGGTAGGCGCCAAACTGTTTACCTTGAAAATGGTAATTACAATTAGATTTGATTGTGTGGTTCTAAAAATACGTGATTTATTTTAATACTAGTTGTTAGGCAATAGATGCTAAGTGTGAGTTAGGGAGATAAGATAAGAGTAAAAGATAGTAAGAATATGCCAACCAAACTGCCTTAAATCGGGGTCTCGAGCTAGTCGAGAGAGGACCTCGAGGACGAGGTACAATATCGATAGTGGATGTTCGATGGAAGCTAAACAACTATAAGGGCCTCGAAGGGGGATATTTATGATCAATGATAAGTAATAAATGAAGAACAATCAATGAAACACAATAAATGTAAGTAATATAGCAATACAGAGACAATAGAGTATGTATGAGTTAGAGAGTAGAGAATGTTCTTGTTTTTTGTATTGAATATCATGTGTGCAAGAAATGATAAGGGTACCCTTTTTATAGGAGGGGGGAATCCCAACATAGTACATAAACATTTATTACAAATATATGCAACTGTTACAGCTATTTAATGTCACGGTACGAACTTGTACTATTCTTGCAGACCCGGTCAACTCCTAACCATGTGCCTTTTGGGAGTTTCCCGCTTGTCCATGACAGCCACCGATTTGCAGTGACCAAAGGTCAAGCATAGGGAACCCTCGGGGTCGCACCTCGAGTTGTGCCTTGATCCTTCTGAAGGCGGTCTATGAAAATCCATAATAATCATAAATTCGGTCTCTCCGATTTTAGCCGTATACAGTCATCTTGTCATATTTTGATTTACCGTTATCACCCATTTATCATACCTTACTCGTAATGCTTCATTTACTCTCATCTTAGTATCATGCTAATATTTCTGTTTATCACATTATTCTAAAAACTTCAACAAAACCTTGTTTCACTTTTAGCTCCCCTGGCTCATTCAACTATTTTGGGTTACTCTAACCCCAGCTGAATCTTGATATCCCATCATTATCTTAAACTATATCTATTAGGTTCCATTGGCTAACTGAGATGGGTGTGGCCAATTGTACATACCTCTATTACTGTTAAAAGTAAACTCAGAGTACTTGTATTTCTCTACCTGAATTGTAAATATTGATAATCTCCACTAACAGGGTACCCCGTACCCTCCTTAACCTTGCTTCAGTTACATATTGATATTCCCATCTTAGGGTCTTAAGCTGGAAATTTGCACATTTGGTATGCACAATCTGATATGGCCTAAAAAACTCTCTCTCTCTCTATTAGTACTCTTACTTGTTGCTATATTAGCCCTCTGGTAAGCTCTAATTTTTTCTAATTGAAAGCATCTCTACATCATTAGCAAACATAAGTCTTGGCTCGAACTCTTATGACTTAGCTCTATAGCACGATTTGGATTTGAAAGAAGGGTAACAGACCCCTAAATTACTTGTAGCTTCCTGTTTATATAATGTGGTGCACAACACATCTATAAACAAGGCTCTACTAGACATGGCTTGTAGACTCCCTAGGATAGAACTGCTCTAATACCAAGTTTGTCACGTCCCAATCCTAGGAGTCGTGGCCGGCACTAGTGCCATTGATGGACCGAGCGTACCACTCTATAACTATAACTCTAGAGGGGTAAACCCCAACTTAGGCCGACGAGGCCTACCTTACAAACCAAGGCCGACGAGGCCACCATGAATGTCTACAACTAGCAATACCAACTAACATGTACATAAGGCTGGCAGGGCCACAATACTGATATACAAAATATATAGGACTCGTCTACCTCTAGAGATAACTGAATTGTACCATGGTCGGGACAGGGCCTCGACCTACCCATCAAACATGTATATGTAAAATGGACTCCAAGTTCCAAATCTGGTAACTCCAAAGGAGTGGAACCTTACCAACCAAGTTGATGTTTGACAGACAAGATCTATCAAGCTATCTATCAGGTCCTGCAGGTATGAAATGCAGCATCTCTAGCAAACGGGATGTTAGTACGAAATAATGTATCGAGTATATAAGACAACAAAATAACTGAAAGCTGAAACTTAACTGATAATATAATAACTAAAAGTAATTGGCAGACAAAGATGATCTGAAGATATGCCTGCATGTTGATACTGACTCAACTCTCTCAATATAGTAAATAAAATAGTTGTTCGGCCCTATAAGGCTTGGTATGTGTTACTTCTCTACCGTAGTAGGCTTGCTCATAGGCGCTCGGTCATACTAGGATCTGTATCTCGATCATTCTAAGATCACTCATAGGCTTTCGTCCATAATAGACTCGGTATATAACTTACCATCTGATCAAAGGTTGCCCAATAGGGGCCTACACATCGATTATAGCTCGATGGTGGTGAAAATGCTATAATATATATATATATATATATATATATATATATATATATATATATATATATATATATATNATAAAGAGATGTTCGTATTCCTGAATTTATTCATATTATCCTAGTCTCATAAGTTACAGTTTTCTCCCTTATCGATACTTCATATTCAGTTTAGTATTGTCTTCTTCCAGTCAAGAGAGCATAGGGTTTATATATATATATATATATATATATATATATATATATATAAACCCTATGCTCTCTTGACTGGAAGAAGACAATACTAAACTGAATATGAAGTATCGATAAGGGAGAAAACTGTAACTTATGAGACTAGGATAATATGAATAAATTCAGGAATACGAACATCTCTTTATGTCTCGTTATCAAACACATGTAGGTACGCAATCATACCAAAATGAAGAAAATGTTTATCCTTAACATACTTTAACCTCGTTGAGTCCTTAATAGCTTCCAAGCAACTCTTCAAACTACTCAACTCGGTCTACCATTGCATAAAGAGATTCAAAATCGGTGTTGAACAAAGGCTAAGTCTGTAACATAAGCTAGTAGATCGTTTATGTAAATTTGGGAAGCATCTCCGCTGTAACAAGGTCCTTCTCCAATACCATATACCAACATTCCAACAACACCAATCAATCTACGCAACAACAAGTGCACCAACGTCACACACAAAACTGCTATTTAACACGACGAGCAGCAAGCTTGGATTGGAACCAAACCCCAACTCGTTTTCTCATCTCCCTTGTACTTACAACACCATAAATAGGTCCAGCATATAAAGATATATATTGACATGATATTCCAACCTTATATCCATCATAAAAGTAACATGAAACAGCCACACAAGATAAAACAACGACATGAACAACTTTTAGGTATTGCGTAGTTTCTTCTTCTCCTATTTACAACATTGTAGACATGTAACTTTTGACCCTCCCCGAGATTTTACACATTTTAGCATTTAACAATTTAGTTTAGGTCTAATATCGCTATTTTAACTTGTTTTGACTCTTTTACTTTATTTTATTACAAAAATTGAAAAAATACAACAATAGTTTCATTTTTCTCTATTTAATTGTGGTATTAGGTATTTTTAGAAAAATATTATTTTTAGCTCATTTTTATTTTTAGTATAATCTTTGAAAATATCAATATATATAGCTTCAGGTCATAATGTAGTTTGTTTTAATTAATTAGGAATGATTTCATAATTTTATAGTTATTATTTTAGGAACTAATATTTTTAGTCTAGTAGAGTTAATGGGCCACTGTTAAAGGTAATTTTGGCCAAAATTTGGCCCAACTCAGACCTTAACCCATAATTTCAAAGCCCAATACCCTTTAAACCCCACAAAAACCTAATTTCTTTAAAGAGGACCTAACCCTATCTCCCATTTTCTTCAGCCGTTAGAACACTATACAACCCAAAACTCACCACACCCAAAAAGTCCGGCCGTCGCACAACCTCTCACCAGCCTCAACTCCCTCACCTCATTGCCGTCGCGCCGCTGCCGAAGAAATCACTAAGCTCACCCCTATCTTCCTCCTCGACCTCCCGCTGCACTCTGTCGCCACCGCTGGATGGCAATCGGTCTGGCGGCGACCAACCTTGAACCATCTTTCACTTATTTCTGTGTTTCAAATTAGATACATGAAGACAAAAAAATATAAAAAAAATTCAAAGTTGCACGCCATTTCTACTGTAATTTTCATACAAGTTTTGGGTTTTCAGATTGATCTTCAACTGGAAATAGAAGCTATCTTTTATTTGTTTCTGTTGCTGATCTTACCGAGCTTCGGTTGGTCTTTGCCCGACCTTTATTTGGCCATCTTCGGTCTCATTATCAAACTCCTAGTTAAGGTTGTTCGAGTTGCGCTCGATTCTAGTTAAAAGTCGAGATTGGCGTTCAAGCTTTACAACGAAGTTTCCGCTCTTGGCTCGACTATTCCGGTCCCATGCGATTTTAGTCGAGGTTTGCTGGTCAAGTTCTGGACTCGGTTTCTATTCACACACTGATGAATTGGGTTCATTTTTAATAAAATCTCAAAGAGTATTTGGCTCCATTTAGGTCTGATTCTAAACTTTTCTTCTTTATCTTTTCTCATACGAATGAGTTGTGTTTATTTGTTATCGCAACAAGTCTTCTAGAGTACGTTTGAGCGTACACGGCCTTTTGTGAGTCACCTGTGTCTTTAGGGGTGGCGTGGGAGCGTGGAGTGGGCGGATAGCTAGAGCAACCGCCATCGACCACGTGCCGGCCCGAATTTCCTTGTTAGTGAAACCCAAACTTAGGTCAGCCTTTTGGTCATTTTTATGTGCATCATGTCATTTATACCTAGTAGGGCTCGGTCTCAGGCACCGTGTTCCTTTACAGGAGGCCTATCCAAATTTTATCAAAATGAGCCCGTGGCCCAAAAAGACATTCAATCATCCTTATGTGATACATGTTGCATTGTTTGAGGGTAGAAAGGTCATTTGGCATACTGATGATTGGGAAAGAAGGGTGAAAAATAAAGCAAGTAGGGCCTACCTTTATTTTTCTTTCACGGCTTTTTTTCAAAAAAAAAAAATGAAAATTTCAAAATGATTTTGCACTTTCCCATCGTTTTCCAAACAAAAAATCAAAAAAAAAAAAAGAAAAGAGAAAGAGAAAATCCATTTTTTTTACATGTTTCGTCATTTTTTTTTTCAAAATAGACAAAAAATATGTTTTCTCCAAATAAATATTTTTTAAACAAAAAATTCTCTATCCTATCCAATCTTTCTGAAGTACGCATACCTGATTCTCGTCTTTCAAGGCGGGATACGTAGGCAACCCACATAGGGTCTGGTCTTCCTCCTGTTTCTAGTGAGTCTTGAGTCCTTGGCCTCGGGGGTCGTAGCCACATCTTGCATGTCTAGCCATGTAGCCACATTGGTCATTTTTGTAAAATAGGGCTATTTTCTCAAAGTGGTTTGTTATCCCATGTATTAGAACCCTAAGTCTACATCAAGTTTTCCTCTCAGTTTGAAGGTCCATTCCCGTTGAATTTGCATGTCTAGCCACTTTTGGTTACATCAGACATTCTTGTAAAATATGGTCATTTTTGCAAAAGTGGTTCAATGACACATGTCTTAAGATATTGAGTCCACAATTAGGTGTCATATTACCTTAAGGTCCGTCCTTTTTGAGTTTGCATCTTTAGCCATTTCTGGCCATATCAATCGTTTTTGCAAAATGGGTCATTTCTGCAAATTAATTTTGGGCCATGATTATTGGAAGTTTGAAGTTATATAAGCCTTAGTGAGGTATTTTCGTGCCTTTGAGGTCACCTTTGTTGAGTTTGCACTAATAGTCACCCTTGGCCACATATGTCATTTTGCAAGAATAGCCCAATCGTGTCTTACATGTGTCCAATAGGAGGTGTTGTGGCGACCCATAGTGTCTTGAGTCACTAACTCTATTTGATATTATTTTTTCCATTCTGGTATGGATCCATTTGATAGAGCTTGAACATGACAGATAACCCAGGGCCATCGCATTTGGGAGCTTGTTTGACGAGACTTTTTATATTTTTTTAGTTTATTTTCATGTTTCTTTTACTTTCTTGTCTTATCCACTAGTTTTGAGTCTTTTAGGTGGTGTAATAGTTTGCCAAGTATTTTATTATCGTACTTCCCATTTGTATTTGAATAAAAAAAAAGTTAAATTTTTTTCCGTTTATTTTGTCCATTATTTTCTCGAACTACGCAAGATCTGATTCATGTTCCCACATGATACGTAGACAACCTACATAGGGTTCGATCAAATCATTTTTTTTTAAAAAAATTAAAAAAAAAAAGAGAGAGAAAAAAGAGAATGAAGTTGTGGGACGTGAGGGGTGAGAGAAAGAAATTAATGATAATTAGAAAGAAAATAGAGGAAGGAAAAATGAGTAAGCCAAGAAGTGCTAGAAAAGAAAGAAAAAGAAGATTGAAATGAACAAAATTGGGATGATTCCAAATGACCTTGTGACCCTTGAAGTCATTCTAGAACCGTTAACTGTTGCTAGGTGCATTGCACGTAATGTGATATTTCTATCTGATAAATGCCCAAACGCTAACATGTTGGCTTTGTTTTGCTCCTCTTTGGTACTTTCATTGTTATCATAACAAAAGGTGGTTAGTTTGTGGCGTTATATCGAGTCATTCGTACAACACAAGGTCGAAGGATAAGGTAGACATGGCCAGCAAAGACCTGGACACAAGTGTTGTTGATTCGTCTAAGGAGATTATTGAATCAGAATCTAAGTTGAAAGAAGAGGTATTAAGTTTGAAAGGACATATGGCCGAAATATACCAAGCCTGGATTAGTGGGCGTCCTCCGCCATTATTTCCCACTAACTACTCTGAAAGCCTTGTCACCATTCTACCACGGTCACAAATCCAGATTCCTACTGCTGCTGATATCTCCCCACAACATTTTCACACTCCACCCCCCAAAACCACCTCAAAGGAGTCAATGAGCCACTTGGTGAAGACAATGTGATTGAAGTTGGTGAAGGTCTCAGTAATTGTGATGTGCAACTTAGTGGCTAAGATCTCGAGCTTAGTAATTAGAAAGCACCTCATTTCCTCGCCGAGAAGGAGTCTTGGCAGTTCATTTTGACATCTTTTCTGCTATCTGGTTATTTTAGGGTTGTAATCCAGATTTTATTTTGTTTGTTTTGGTGATTCAAACCCTCCTATCCTCTTTTGCTTATCTCTGGGAGTCTTGGTAGTTAGTTTTGTGTCTTTGAGTCTGTCATCTAGGTTTGTTTCGCTGTTGTTCAAACCCTTCCGTCCTTTGGTCAAATGAAATTTTATTTTTTGTTATTTGCAGTCTTCGTTTAGTTCTTTTCTTGTATATAGTTCTCTTCAGGCCAATTCTAGTGACATGACATGCATGCGGAATTTTTAGCCAGATTTTGAAAGTTAATCTAATCATGGGTAATGAAACATAGTTTAAATATGATAAAAAGATGCATTTGAGGAAACAAGTAAAAAGATTCACACATTCTGAGATAACATGAAGCTTGAATTGAGTGAAACTAAGGCAGTTAGTCTGGTAAATCAAGAGATTGATGAGAGCGTACAATAAGGGAATGTCTCTAAAGCAGTTTCAAGTAGATCAGTCAGTGTAGAAATGTATCCTTCTATATCAAGATAAGGTTGAATCAAGTTTGCTTCGAACTGGCGATGGGCATTCATTGGGACAAAGGTATTGCCCATTGGCATTTTTTGTTTGTGTTGATGCCATCAATAGATAATATGTACGATTTCTTTGCTTATCTTCGATTGCATATTTGTACTTGCCATTTCTAAAGTTTGGCATGACGAAAGTATTTTATTCTGCTATCCAAACACTTTTATCTGTTGCTACCCCTTTTGACCCATAATTTGTTTTGTTTCATACCCTCTTTTGGAATCAGAAGTAGATCTAGGAACTAGAAAAGAAAAGAAAAGAGAGAAAAAGAAAAAGGAGAAAAAGAAAAGAAAAGAGAAAAAGAAGAAAAAGAAAAGAAAACAAAAAAGGAGAAAACAAAAAAAAGAAAGAAAAAAGAGGAAGAGAAAAGAAAAAAAAAAAGAAAAAAAGCAAAAACAAACAACTCTGTTTGAACTACATTCGACCTAATTCCTTCTAAGAATACGTAGGCAGCCTTACTCTGAGGTTCGGTCCCATCAAAGCAAAAATCCAAAAAAAAAAAAAATGAAATTCCCCAGACTCCAAGAAACTAGGGCAGAAGTTTTAATTTTGGCTAAAATATTTTATTCCAAAAGTTGTTAGTTTGAACCCTTTCATTTAAATTATTTTGAGCCTTCATGCCATCCTTTCTTTTTAACCCTATCCAAAAGCCTACATCACGGTCCAAAGAAAGACTTTCCGACCAATCTTTGAGGATGCCAAATTAAGTGTGTGGTAAAGGTTTGATCTTCCTGCAACATGGGTAATACTTTGTTCTCAGCACAAAGAGAGAAAATGATAAAATGAGAGAGTCTTATCGGTGAAAACCCGCATGGCACCGTAAGGCAAGAGTGAGTTGAGAAAAAGAGCAAAATGAGAGAGGCTTGATGGTGAAAACCCTTCAGGCCACTACAAGTCGACTGAGGATTGTGGATCAAAGGATCAAATAGGACAATTGGAGCTTTGAAGCCCAATTTCACAACTTAGAGGCATAACAAGAGTTAAAGATTAGACTCGCTTGACAGATCAACCCGCTTAATCCAAAATGCATGTCATGGTCAGTGGAGATGGCCTTCAAATAATATTAGTTCCTACTTTATTCTCTTTTTCTAGGTAAAAGGTTTTTCTTGTTAGATACCATCTCTTCTCGTTTTTCTCCTTATTTTGTTCCTCTTGTTTTGTTTGAGTCCCTTCTGAGTCTATTTTTGTCGAAACAAGTGGTAAATGACTTCAAAATCTGCTACCAGATTTTTAATCACATAAAGACGAGTCTGTCAAGCACATCAAATTGGCACAAGACACAGGAGAATAGTGTGTGCACTGAGTTGGTTATAATACATATTCTCTGGGATTGATGCAAAATGCAAAGATTTGGTGAATGTTTGTAACGATCTGGTCTGTCGTTACGTAGAACCTGCATTTTAATTGTTGTTATTGACTTGTTATGGATTGGTTATACTGTATTTGATGTGTTGGAGTTGATAGGCTTGAAATTGAATGGTTGTAGTGAGAGTTCAGTTAAATAGCCTTAAAATGGGAGAAGTCAACTGAGAGTTGACTTATTGGTACACGACCTCAAAATGTGGATTTTGTGGTTCTAATAGCTTCGTTAGGTGATTTGGGACTTAGGAGTATGTTCATAATAATTTTGTGATACCCGGTGTAGAATTAGGCTTGAATTGGCAAAAGTTAGTTTTTGGCGATTCCGGTCGTAGTGGAAAATAGTATATCGAGGTCGGAATGGAATTCTGATAGTTGGAACAGGTTCGTAATGTCTTTTTGGATGTGTCTGCAAAATTTCAGGTCAATCGGAGCTGTTTTGGATAGTTTCGGCATGGTTGGTGGATTTTAGAAATATCAAAGTTCTTAGGCTTGAATCCGATGTGAGTTTGGTATTTTGATGTTAGTCTTGGTGTTTTGAGAGTGCAACTAAGTTTGAATGATCATATGTAACATGTTAGTATGCTTGGTTGAGGTCCAGAGGGGCTCGGGATCGATTTTGGGTGATTAACGGACTCGTTGGGAATTGAAAACACTACTGGTGTTCTGGTGTTTTTACTCAGGGAATTAATCCTATGCATTCGCGGAAGGGGGCCCGCATTCGCATAGGGGAAATGGGAGTTGGGGGATTTTTGTGCTATGCGTTCGCGATGGTCCAGGTACGAACGCGGAGAAAAGAAGGAAGGTGCATCGCGAACGCGAAGAGGCGAGTGCGTTCGCGTAGGTTTCAAGTCACCTGGGGGACCCCCAGGCCGTTGGTCAGTGCGAACGCGGACCTGAGGCACGATCGCGAAGGGTCGTCTTGGCAAGGCAGTGCGATCACGACGAGCTGACCGCGATCGCGAAGGGCAAGGAACAGCAGTCAACGCGAACGCGGCCCGTTGATCGCGATCGCGAAGAATAAATTTTTGGTCAGTTAAATAAAAGCCCCTCCGCGACCTAAACCCCTTTTTACATAATTTTTGTACGGACAAAGAGCTTTGGGGGCGGTTTTGAAGAGGGAAATCCTTGTTCTTCATAGAGGTAAGTGTTTTGATCATTAAAACTCGATTATGGATGATTATAGAACATAAAACCAATGTAAATTCATGGAAAATCAGTAGAAAATTGGGTTTTAGGGCTTGAGATTATGAGACCTTTAGGGGTCGATTTGAGGGGTCAAATTCTTTATATGTACGGACTCGTGAGAGGACGAAGAACACTTTTGTATAAAAATTTCTGAGTTTCGGGACGCGGGCCCGGGGGTCGGGTTTTGACCGATTTCGGATTTTTGGGTTAAATTTGATATCTTTCAATTGGAAATTGTTCCTTAAGCACATATTGATGATAAAAATCTGAATTTGGTAGATTTGGAGCCTTCAAAGGTTGATTCGAGAGGCAAGCGCATTGCAGAATAGTTTCGGGCTAGTTTTGAGGTAAGTAATGTCTTCAAATCCCGTCCTGAGGGTATGAAACCTCGGACTGTGCACCCTTTCACGGGTTTTGAAATGTAAAGGTTGAAACTTTGGAGATATATTTCTTACTTAGGCGACTATTGAGTTGCAAACGGCTTTTAAGCTTATTTCCAGTAGTACTATATATATTTGATATGATTTGGGTTGTAAGCCATGTTTGGGTCCTAGTGCCGATCTGTTTACCCCTGTGATGACCCGAAAGGTCATCTTATGTAAGGTTAATTATGACTGTGTTTTGAGGCCTCGAAAGCCTTCGTTAATCTCACCTCGATGTGCGTGCGCAACCCGGGCACGTAGCCGGGAAGCCTTTATGTGAAAACTTGATAAATAGTTGAATTTATGATAATTATTTGAATAAAGTTGACTTTGGTCAACATTTTGTTTTGTAAACGGACCCGAACCCGTGATCTGGCGGTCCCGGAAGGTCCGTAAGAAAATATGGGACTTGGGCGTATGCCCGGAATCGAATTCCGAGGACCCAAGTCCAAGAAATGAATTTTTAAAGAAATTTTTTTTCTGAAAATAATAAAGACTTATGAAAATGAACCTCGATATGAAACCTGTGCTTCTGCGCCCGTATTATGGTTCCGGAGCCCGGGACAGGTTCAATATATGTTGACGGGTTTCGGATCAAAATGGGAAATTTAGAGTTAATGAAGTTTTGAGAATCCTCATAGAATTTGAAATTGGTTTGGAATGTGATTTTGTGTTCCCGAGGTCCGAATGAGATTCCGAGACCGGGGATAGTTCCGTTATGTCATTCATGACTTGTCTGAAAACTTTAAATCATTCCGAGCAGTATAGACCGGTACGGTGCATTGAAGTGAATTCTAGAATTTTAAGTTCTTAAGTTTTGATTCAATTTGGTTTTGGGGTTGAATTCTGAGCTTTGTTGTTGTTTTTCATGTTTCGAGAGTTGGAGCGAGTCCGTATCACGAATACAGACCTGTCGGTGCTGTTGGACAGGGTCCCGAGGGGCTCGGGTGAATTTTGGACCCCCGGGAGCTAAGTTGGAAAAAAACAGATTTTTGTTGTCTGGTTTCCTTCTCAGCGATCGCAGAAAGTGGGTCGCGATCGCGGAGAAGGATTTGGGCTGGGCTGCTGATTGTCCTTCGCGATCGCAGCTTCCTCTTCGCGATAGCGGAAGGCCGGACTCCATGCCTTCGCGATCGTAGCCCCATGGTCGCGATCGCATAGTGCCAAGCCAAGGCCGGGCACAGTTACTCTTCGCGATCATAGGACCTCTGCCGCAATCGCAGATGTCTAGCCAGTTGGCCTTCGCGATCGCAGGACCTCTGCCGCGATCGCAGAGGACTGGCCAGTTGGCTTTCGCGATCGCATGCCCCTTGTCGCGATTGCAGTTAAGGAATCCTTGGGCAGTTTTATTAAATACGGGACTTAGCATATTCCCTCCAATTTCATTGTCCTCCTCAAGTTTTTAGAGAGCTCTTCAAGGAACCTTCCACCACTGTTATTGAGGTAAGTAAATTCCATAGTTTTACTAGTTTCAAACATTAATTCCTAGTTAAATTCACTACTAAATTATCTAAAATCATAGAATTAGGTAGTAATTTTAGGGTTCTTGAGGATTTTGTGATTTTCCATTTTAGGCCATGAATTGAAGTAGAAATCACACCTTAGTGATCCTTAGGCTATGGATGAGTGATCCCTTCGAGAATTCTCGGAATTTGATCATGCGCGACCGGGGTTGGAATTTGGAAACTCTTCAAGAATAGGGATTTTATTGAATAACTAGGATAACTTCCCGCTTTGTGCATGCATTGATATTATTGTATACCTTTTGGCTAGTTGCGAGTTCTTGGGTCTAGAGTTCGGAGTTTCGGGCGCAATTGTGGTCCGAGGGGTAGATTCGACACGAGGTGAGTTTCCTTTCTAACCTTGTAAGAGGGAATTGCCCCCATAGGTGATGTATATGCTATGTGTAAATTGTTTGGGGGCTACGTATGCGCCTAGTGACGAGAGTCCGTACGTAGCGGCTATTATTGTTATGTCCGGGTAGTTAGGCCCACATCATGCCTTGTATGCTTTCTCGTAATGCCTTATATGTTTTTCTCGTAATGCCTGAGATGTTTTCCTTGTAATGCTTTATATGATTTATTGTGACGCCATATGTACTATGAGATTATGTTTTGTATAGTGTTGTTCCTCTGAGGCTTTATGGAAAATTGTTGAATGGCAAGGAATTTGTTATGGAAAGTAAGTATTGTAAGATATTGGGATCGGGCCGTACGCCACGGTAGAGTTGAAAAGAAATTGTGAAATATATGGGATCGGTCTGTACGCCACGACAGTGTTGAAAAATTGTGAAATATATGGGATCGGGCCGTACGCCATGGCAGTGTTGAGGAATATTTGAAATATATGGGATCGGGCCGTACGCCACGGCAGTGTTGAGGAATAATTGTGATATACACATGGGATCGGGCGTACGCCACGACGGGTTTAGAAGGTACCTTATGGGAGCGGGCCGTACGCCACGACGGATCTAAGAATTTGTGATTATTGTTTCGTTCGGTGGTCTTACCCTTGAAAGTGCTTTATTATTTAGTTCAACAATTGTTTGGATTCCTGCTCTTAATATATATACTCGTTGCATATTTTCCTGACATGCCTATTGTGTTTCATTATATTCTATCATATGTTATTAATGTTGGACCTTAGTGAGTATCGAGTCGACCTCTCGTCACTACTTCTTCGAGTTTAGGCGGGATACTCATTGGGTACATATTCATTTAATATGTACTCATGATGCACTTTCTTTTCTTTTCTGTACTTGATCGTACAGATCCGGAGGCTCGTACGTCTGATTATCAGGGCGGTGCTAGATATTGATAGCTTGGTCATACTTCACGGTGAGCTGCTTTCCTGGCAACTTCCTAGCAGCACCCTGGAGTTCTTTTGTTATATTCTCTGTCCATTTCATTCATATTGAGACTCTGTATATATTGTAGTCATTGTATATTCGGTAGTTGCTCGTGACACTAGTTCCTGGCACACACGCAGTTTGTATTTTGGGTTTGGGCTGTGTATCTATATATGTTCTTCGGTTTGGCCATGTGCCTTCTTATTTTTATGATTTTTAGGTCGTATTATTCTAGCATTTTTGTTAATTGTTAAAAATTGGAAATTTCTGACATGTTTAGATCGAACAGGCAAGGGGATATCATCTAGTGATTCTATATTGGCTTGCCTAACCCCGCTGTTGGGCGCCATCGTGACCTGAATTAGGATTTGGGCCGTGACAACGTGGTATCAGAGCACTAGGTTCATGTAAGTCTCACGAGTCACGGGCAGGCCCAGTAGAGTCTTGTGGATCGGTACGGAGACATCTGTACTTATCTTCAGGAGGCTATGGGTTGTTAGAAAACTTCCCTTTATTCATATCATGTCGTGCAATCTATGATGTACTCAAACTTATTCTTCTATTCTCTCACAGATGGTGAGGACGCGTGCATCCAATGTTCCTGGTCCGAGAGAGACCGCTGCCCTAGCTGCCCAAGGTCGGGGTAGAGGCAGGGGTAGAGCACCTGCTCGAGGCAGGGGACGAGGGCGCCCCAGAGCTACACCAATGGCAGCACCAGAGGACCCTATTATGGAGGAGGAGGATGAGGTGCCTCCAGTAGCACCTGCTTCAGTGGTATTCATGACGGGGCCAGGCTTCCAGGAGGTCATGGGTCGTATGCTGCGATTAATGGACACTATGTCTCAGGCTGGTTTATTTCCGGCCGACCCTGCTACTTCTCAGGCGGTAAGGGGAGTCCAGACTCCTACCTCTCAGGCCACATGTCAGGCAGCAGCAGCACGTCATACCCCGGCCACACCGCCCGTGAGAGGGGTTCAGCCCGTTATAGCAGCCCCAGAGCCCATGCCAGTTGCAGGGGGTGACCAGCAGAAGATGTTGGATAGATGGACCCGACTTCGGCCTCCAGTCTTCAGGGGTGAGCGGGGAGAGGATGCTCAGGATTTTATTGATAGGTGCAGGGACAGACTGCACAACATGAGGATTTTGGAGTACCATGGAGTGGATTTCACCACATTTCAGTTAGAGGGCAGAGCTCGCAGGTGGTGGCAGTCATACATTCTTAGCAGGCCAGGAGATTTCCTCCTGTCACTTGGGATCAGTTCGCTCAGCTATTTCTACACAGATACATTCCACCTTCTGAGAGGGAGGAGCTACGGGGTCAGTTTGAGCGACTAGAGTAGGGGAAGATGTCAGTGACCGATTATGAGGCTAGATTTTCTTAGTTATCTCGCCATGCCCTTATGATATTGCCTACTGATGCCGAGAGGGTGCGGCGGTTTGTGGCAGGCTTGCATCCAGATATTGGAGCCTCTATGGCCAGAGAGGTAGAGATGGGTACCCCATACCAGCTTGTAGTCGAGATAGCTCAACGGATTGGGAGTTACCGTATGAGGAGCAAGGAGCAGGGTCAGCCAGATCAGCAGAACAAGTGGGCCAGGTTCACAGGTGACTTCAGGGGTGATCCAGCCAGGGGCAAAGGTCAGTTCGGAGGCGGCCAGTTCAGTAGGCTTTCATGTTCAGCACCTCCACTACTTCTCAGGGGTATTTCAGCGAGGCCTCAGTTTAGTGCCATGCCAGAGCGCTCTTACCATCCACCAGCCATCCAGGGTGCACCCAGCAGTTATTCCAATCAGCAGAGATCCTCTAGTTCCTATTTCAGTGCCTTACCAGAGGGTTCACACAGCCCTCTGGCTATTTAGGGTTCCTCCTCTTTCGGGCAGCGAGCTTTAGCACCAGGAAGTTGTTTCGAGTGTGGGGAGCCGGGTCATACGTGGAGGTATTGTCCCAGGTATCGGGGCAAGGCAGTGCAGCAGAGTTTTCAGCCTAGGAGTTCGGCACCAGCAGTCCGGCCACCTCGAGGTGGAGAACAGGTCGGCAGGGGTCATCCTAGAGGGGGAGGCCTGCCAGAAGGAGGTCAGTTAGTTCTTGTTCACTCTGGGGGAGAGTTCAGTCTTCCGGAACCTCAGCCAAATTTTATGCCATTCCGGCCATATCAGATGCAGTGGCCTCAGACGTCGTAATCACAAGTATTATCTCAGTATGTGGTAGGGAGGTTTCGGTACTATTTGATCCAGGATCCACGTATTCATATGTTTCCGTACTATTTGCTCATTTTCTTGATATCCCTCGTAAGTCCTTGGGTTCTCCTATATATGTGTCTACTCCTGTGGGCAATTCTGTGGTCGTAGACCGAGTCTACCGGTCTTGTGTGGTCACTTTCTGCGGTTTCGATACCAGAGCAGATCTTTTATTGCTGGATATGATTGATTTTGAGGTTATCCTAGGCATGGATTGGCTATCTCCTTATCATGCTGTGTTAGATTGCCATGCCAAGACAGTCACTTTAGCCATGCCTGAGTCGCCTAGGCTAAAGTGGAGAGGTTCTTCAGCTAGTGCCTCGAGTCGGGTCATTTCCTTCATGAAGGCTCGGCATATGGTCGAGAAGGGTTGTTTGGTTTACCTTGCTTATGTGCGGGACACCACCGCCGAGTCTGCTACCATTGATGCAGTGCCTGTTGTTCGAGAGTTTCCGGATGTGTTTCCTTCAGATCTTCCAAGCATGCCTCCATATCGAGATATTAACTTCTATATTGATTTGGCTCCAGATACTCAGCCTATTTCCATTCCCCCTTATCGTATGGCCCCTAAGGAGCTAAAGGAGTTGAAGGAGCAGCTTGAGGAGTTGTTGGCCAAGGCGTTCATCAGGCCAAGTGTGTTGCCGTGGGGTGCTCCAGTCTTATTTGTGAAGAAGAAAGATGGTTCTATGCAGATGTGCATTGGCTATCGCCAGCTAAATAAAGTGACCATCAAGAATAAGTATCCTCTGTCGCGCATCGATGATTTGTTTGATCAGTTGCAGGGTGCTCGTGTGTTTTCTAAGATTGACCTGAGATCGGGTTATCACCAATTAAAGATTCGGGCTTCTGATGTTCCGAAGACTGCATTTCATACCAGATATGGCCATTATGAGTTCTTAGTGATGTCATTTGGCTTGACCAATGCCCCAGCAGCATTTATGGACTTGATGAATAGGGTTTTCAGGCCATTTATCGACTCCTTCGTTATCGTTTTCATTGATGATATACTGATCTACTCAGGAGCCTTGGTGAGAACGAGCAGCATTTGAGAGTCGTGCTTCAGACCTTGCGAGAGCAGAAGCTATATGCTAAGTTCTCCAAGTGCGAGTTCTGGTTGGAGTCGGTGGAATTTTTGGGGCACGTGGTGTCCGGTGAGGGTATCAAGGTTGATCCACAGAAGATTGAGGCAGTTTAGAGTTGGCCGCGTCCTACTTCAGCTTTAGAGATCAGAAGTTTTCTGGGTTTAGCAGGCTATTACCGTCGATTCGTGGAGGGATTCTCCTCTATTGCAGCCCCACTGACCAGATTGACTCAGAAAAATGCTCCATTTCGGTGGTCCGACGAGTGTGAGGCGAGCCTTCAGAAGCTTAAGTCAGCTTTGACCTCAGCACCAGTTCTGTCATTGCCTTCGAGTTCTGGGATGTATACTGTGTATTGCGACGCTTCGCGTGTCGGGTTGGGATGTGTGTTGATTTAGGATGGTAGGGTTATTGCTTATGCTTCGCGCCAGCTGAAGGTTCATGAAAAGAATTATCTTGTGCACGACTTAGAATTGGCGGCGATTGTTCATGCATTGATGATTTGGCGGCACTATTTGTATGGTGTGTCATGTGAGGTCTACATTGATCACCGCAGTTTGCAGCCCTTATTCAAGCAGAGGGACCTTAATTTGAGGCTGTAGAGATGGCTTGAGTTGTTAAAAGATTATGATCTCACTATTTTGTATCACCCGGGCAAGGCGAATGTAGTAGCAAATGCTTTGAGCAGGAGGGAAGCGAGTATGGGTAGCTTGGCCAACATTGCAGCTGAGGAGAGACCTTTAGCTTAGACATTCAGTCCTTGGCCAATCACCTTGTGAGATTGGACCTTTCGGAGCCTCGTCGAGTTTTGGCTCATGTAGTTGCTCAGTCTTCATTGTTGCGGAAGATTAAGGCTCGACAGTTTGATGATCCATGCCTTGCAGAGTTTCGGGATACGGTGGTCCACGGCAGGACCAAGGGGGTTACTTTGGGCGAGGATGGTGTCTTGAGGCTCCAAGGCCGTTTATGTGTTCCTAATATTGATGGCTTGAGAAAGAGAATTTTAGAAGAGGCCCACAGTTCTCGGTATTCTGTTCATCCGGGTGCGACGAAGATGTACCGTGATTTGAAGCAGCACTACTGGTGGAGGCTGATGAAGAAAGATATAGTATAGTATGTGGCTAGGTGTCTCAATTGTCAGCAGGTCAAGTACGAGCACCAGAGGCCAGGAGGCTTGTTTCAGCAGATGCCCATTCCTGAGTGGAAATGGGAGCGCATCACCATGGATTTTGTGGTTGGGTTTCCTCAAACTTTGCGGAAGGTTGACGCGGTTTGGGTCATTGTGGAAAGGTTGACCAAATCGGCGAATTTCATTCCTGTGGATACTACTTATACTACAGAGAGGTTGGCCCAGATTTATGTTCAGGAGATAGTCCGGTTGCATGGTGTGCCGGTGTCCATTATATCAGATCGAGGTCCTCAGTTCACCTCGCACTTCTGGAGAGCATTGCACAGTGAGATGGGCACTCAGATAGATCTCAGCTCAGCATTTCACCCTCAGACTGATGGTCAGTCGGAGCGTACAGTTCAGATTTTGGAGGATATGCTCAGGGCTTGTGTGATCGATTTTGGCGGTCAATGGGACCAGTTCTTGCCTTTGGCGGAGTTTGCATACAATAACAGTCATCAGTCCACCATCGAGATGGCTCCATTCGAGGCTTTATATGGTCGGCGGTGTCATTCTCCTATCCGGTGGTTTGAGCCCGGCGAGGCCAAGTTATATGGCACAGATCTGGTGAGAGATGCTTTGGATAGGGTGAAGATTATTCAGGAGAGACTCCGTACAGCTCAGTCCAGACAAAAGAGTTACGCAGATCAGCAGGCGCGTGATGTAGCATTTATGGAAGAAGATAAGGTTATGTTGAAGATTTCGCCGATGAAGGGCGTTATGAGATTCGGGAAGAAGGGCAAGCTGAGCCCCAGGTTTATAGGCCCTTTCGAAGTGTTGAGGCGAGTCGGGGAGGTTGCTTATCAGCTCACTTTACCTCCCTCCTTATCAAGATTTCATGCCGATTTCTCTCACGTGATTGATTTCAGCACTATTCAGTTAGATGAGAAGTTGGGCTTCGAGGAGGAGCCAATCGCTATTATTGATAGGCAGGACCGCCAGTTGAGGTCTAAGAGAATTTCTGCCGTAAAGGTCCAGTGGAGGGGCCAACCAGTCGATGAGGCGACTTGGGAGTCCGAGGAGGACATGCGGAGCAGGTATCCACATCTATTCGGCAGTTCAGGTACGATTCTACGTCCGTTCGAGGACGAACGTTTGTTTTAGAGGGGGAGATACTGATGACCCGAAAAGTCATCTTATGTAAGGTTAATTATGACCATTTTCCGAGGCTCCGAAAGCCTCCGTTAATCTCACCTCGATGTGCGTGCGCGGCCCAGGCGCGTAGCCGGGAAGCCTTTATGTGAAAATTTGATAAAGAGTTGAATTTATGATAATTAATTGAATAAAGTTGACTTTGGTCAACATTTTTTGGGTAAATAGACCCGGACCCGTGATCTGGCTATCCCGGAACGTCCGTAGGAAAATATGGGACTTAGGCGTATGCCCAGAATCGAATTTCGAGGACCCAAGTCCGAGAAATGAATTTTTAAAGAAAATTGTTTTCTGAAAATAATAAAGACTTATGAAAATGAACCTCGATGTGAAACCTGTGCTTCCAGGCCCGTATTATGGTTCCGGAGCCCGAGACCGGTTCAATATATGTTAATTAAGTTATCTGTGAAATTTGGTAAGAAACAGACTCGATTTGACGAGTTTCGGATCAAAATGAGAAATTTAGAGTTAATGAAGTTTTGAGAATCCTCATAGATTTTGAAATTGGTTTGGAATGTGATTTGTTCTTCCCGAGGTCCGAATGAGATTCCGAGATCGGGGATAGTTCCGTTATGTCATTCATGACTTGTCTGCAAAACTTGAAATCATTCCGAGTAGTATAGACCGGTACGGTGCATTGAAGTGAATTCTAGAATTTCAAGTTCTTAAGTTTTGATTCAATTTGGTTTTAGGGTTGAATTCTGAGTTTCGTCGTTGTTTTTCATGTTCCGAGAGTTCGAGCGAGTCCGTATCGTGAATACAGACTTGCTGGTGCTTTTGGACGGGGTCTCGAGGGGCTCGGGTGAATTTTGGACCCCCGGGAGCTAAGTTGAAAAAAACAGATTTTTGCTGTCTAGGTTTCCTTCTCTGCGATCGCAGAAAGTGGGTCGCGATCGCGGAGAAGGATTTGGGCTGGGCTGCTGATTGTCCTTCGCGAACGCAACTTCCTCTTCGTGATCGCGGAAGGCCGGACTCCATGCCTTCGCGATCGTAGCCCCATGGTCGCGATCGCATAGTGCCAAGCCAGGGCCGGGCACAGTTACTCTTCGCGATCGCAGGACCTCTGCCGCGATCGCAGAGGTCTGGCCAGTTGGCCTTCGCGATCGCAGGACCTTTGCCACGATCGCAGAGGTCTGGCCAGTTAGCTTTCGCGATCGCATGCCCCTTGTCGCGATTGCAATTAAGGAATCCCTGGGCAGTTTTATTAAATACGGGACTTAGCATATTCCCTCCATTTTCATCTTCCTCCTCAAGTTTTTAGAGAGCTCTTCAAGGAACCTTCCACCACTGTTATTGAGGTATGTAAATTCCATAGTTTTACTAGTTTCAAACATTAATTCCTAGTTAAATTCACTACTAAATTATCTAAAATCATAGAATTAGGTAGTAATTTTAGGGTTCTTGAGGATTTTGTGATTTTCCATTTTAGGCCATGAATTCAAGTAGAAATCACACCTTAATGATCCTTAGGCTATGGGTGAGTGATCCCTTCGAGAATTTTCGGAATTTGATCATGCGGGACCGGGGTTGGAATTTGGAAATTCTTCAAGAATAGAGATTTTATTGAATAACTAGGATAACTTCCCGCTTTGTGCATGCATTGATATTATTGTATACCTTTTGGCTATATGCGATTTCTTGGGTGTAGAGTTCGGAGTTTCGGGCGCAATTGGGGTCCGAGGGGTAGATTCGACACGAGGTGAGTCTCCTTTCTAACCTTGTAAGAGGGAATTTCCCCCATAGGTGATGTATATGCTATGTGTAAACTGTTTGGGGGCTACGTACGCGCCAAGTGATGAGAGTCCGTACGTAGCGGCTATTATTGTTATATCCGGGTAGTTAGGCCCACATCATGCCTTGTATGCTTTCTCGTAATGCCTGATATGTTTTCCTTGTAATGCTTTATATGATTTATTGTGACGCCATATGTACTATGAGATTATGTTTTGTATAGTGTTGTTTCTCTGAGGCTTTATGGAAAATTGTTGAATGACAAAGAATTTGTTATGGAAAGTAAGTATTGTAAGATATTGGGATCGGGCCTTACGCCACGACAGAGTTGAAAAGAAATTGTGAAATATATGGGATCGGGCCGTGTACGCCATGACAATGTTGAGAAATATTGAAATATATGGGATCGGGCCGTACGCCACGGCAGTGTTGAGGAATATTTGAAATATATGGGATCGGGCCGTACGCCACGACAGTGTTGAGGAATAATTGTGATATACACATGGGATCAGGCGTACGCCATGGCGAGTTTAGAAGGTACCTTATGGGAGCGGGCCGTACGCCACGGCGGATCTAAGAATTTGTGATTATTGTTTCGTTCGGTGGTCTTACCCTTGAAAGTGCTTTATTGTTTAGTTCAGCAATTGTTTGGATTCCTGCTCTTGATATATATACTCGTTGCTTATTTCCCTGACATGCCTACTGTGTTTCATTATATTCTATCATATGTTATTACTGTTGGACCTTAGTGAGTATCGAGTCGACCTCTCGTCACTACTTCTTCGAGTTTAGGCGGGATACTCACTGGGTACATATTCATTTAATATGTACTCATGCTGCACTTTCTTTTCTTTTCTGTACTTGATTGTACAGATCCGGAGGCTCGTACGTCTGATTATCAGGCCGGTGCTAGATATTGATAGCGTGGTCATACTTCACGGTGAGCTGCTTTCCCGGTAACTTCCTAGCAGCACCCTGGAGTTTTTTTGTTATATTCTCTGTCCATTTCATTCAGACTGAGACTCTGTATATATTGTAGTCGTTGTATATTCGGTAGTTGCTCGTGACACTAGTTCCTAGCACACACGCAGTTTGTATTTTGGGTTTGGGCTGTGAATCTATATATGTTCTTCGGTTTGGCCGTGTGCCTTCTTATTTTTATGATTTTTAGGTCGTATTACGCTAGCATTTTGTTAATTGTTAAAAATTAGAAATTTTTGACATGTTTAGATCAGACAGGCAAGGGGATATCATCTAGTGATTCTATATTGGCTTGCCTAACCCCGTTGTTGGGCGCCATCGCGACCTGAATTAGGATTTGGGCCGTGACAACGTGGTATCAGAGCACTAGGTTCATGTAAGTCTCAGGAGTCACGGGCAGGCCTAGTAGAGTCTTGTGAATCGGTACGGAGACGTCTGCACTTATCTTCAGGAGGCTACGGGGTGTTAGGAAACTTCCCTTTATTCATGTGATGTCGTGCAATCTATGATGTACTCAAACTTATTCTTCTATTCTCTCACAGATGGTGAGGACGCGTGCATCCAATGTTCCTGGTCCGGGAGAGACCGCTGCCCCGGCTGCCCAAGGTCGGGGTAGAGGCAGGGGTAGAGCACCTGCTCGAGGTAGGGGACGAGGGCGTCCCAGAGCTACACCAATGGCACCACCAGAGGACCCTATTATGGAGGAGGAGGATGAGGTGCCTCCAGTAGCACCTGCTCCAGTGGATTTCATGACGGGGCCAGGCTTCCAGGAGGTCATGGGCCGTATGCTGAGATTCATGGACACTATGTCTCAGGCTGGTTTATTTACAGCCGACCCTGCTACTTCTCAGGCGGGAGGGGGAGTCCAGACTCCTACCGCTCAGGCCAGATGTCAGGAAGCTGCAACACGTCATACCCCGGGCACACCGCCCGTGGGAGGGGTTCAGCCCGTAGTAGCAGCCCCAGAGCCCAGGCCAGTTGCAGAGGGTGACCAGCAGAAGATGTTGGATAGATGGACCCGACTTCGCCCTCCAGTCTTCGGGGGTGAGCGGGGAGAGGATGCTCAGGATTTTATTGATAGGTGCAGGGACAGACTGCACAACATGAGGATTTTGGAGTCCCATGGAGTGGATTTCACCACATTTAAGTTAGAGGGCAGAGCTCGCAGGTGGTGGCAGTCATATATTCTCAGCTGGCCAGCACATTTTCCTCTTGTCACTTGGGATCAGTTCGCTCTGCTATTTCTAGACAGATACATTCCACCTTCTGAGAGGGAGGAGCTACGGGGTCAGTTTGAGCGACTAGAGTAGGGGAAGATGTCAGTGACCGATTATGAGGCTAGATTTTCTTAGTTATCTCGCCATGCCCTTATGATATTGTCTACTGATGCCGAGAGGGTACGGCGGTTTGTGGTAGGCTTGCATCCAGGTATTAGGGCCTCTATGTCCAGAGAGGTAGAGATGGGTACCCCATACCAGCTTGTAGTCGAGATAGCTCAACGGATTAAGGGTTACTGTATGAGGAGCAAGGAGCAGGGTCAGCCAGTTCAGCAGGACAAGAGGGCCAGGTTCACAGGTGACTTTAGGGGTGCTCCAGCCAGGGGCAAAGGTCAGTTCGGAGGCGGTCAGTTTAGTAGGCTTTCTTGTTCAGCACCTCCACTACTTCTCAGGGGTATTTCAGCGAGGCCTCAGTCTAGTGCCATGCTAGAGCGCTCTTACCATCCACCAGCCATCCAAGGTGCACCCAGCAGTTATTCCAGTCAACAGAGATCCTCTAGTTCCTATTTCAGTGCCTTACCAGAGGGTTCACACCGCCCTTCGGCTATTCAGGGTTCCTCCTCTTTCGGGCTGCGAGCTATAGCACCAGGAGGTTGTTTTGAGTGTGGGGAGTCGGGTCATACGTGTAGGTATTGTCCCAGGTATCGGGTCAAGGCAGTGCAACAGAGTTATCAGCCTAGGAGTTCGGCACCAGCAGTCCGGCCACCTCGAGGTGGAGGACAGGTCGGCAGGGGTCGTCCTAGAGGGGGAGGCCAGCCAGGAGGAGGTCAGTTAGTTCCTGTTCACTCTGGGGGAGTTCAGTCTTCCGGAGCCTCAGCCAAATTTTATGCCATTCCGGCCAGATTAGATGCAGTGGCCTCAGACGTCGTAATCACAAGTATTATCTCAGTATGTGGTAGGGAGGCTTCGGTACTATTTGATCCAGGTTCCATGTATTCATATGTTTTCGTACTATTTGCTCATTTTCTGGATATCCCTCGTGAGTCCTTGGGTTCTCCTATATATGTGTCTACTTCTGTGGGCGATTCTGTGGTGGTAGACCGAGTCTATCGATCTTGTGTGGTCACTTCTGCGGCTTCGATACCAGAGCAGATCTTTTATTGCTGGATATGATTGATTTTGAGGTTATCCTAGGCATGGATTGGCTATCTCTTTATCATGCTGCGTTAGATTGCCATGCCAAGACAGTCACTTTAGCCATGCCTGAGTCGCCTAGACTAGAATGGAGAGGTTCTTCAGTTAGTGCCTCCAGCCGGGTTATTTCCTTCATAAAGGCTCGGCATATGGTCGAGAAGGGTTGTTTGGGTTACCTTGCTTATGTGCGGGACACCACCGCCGAGTCTGCTACCATTGATTCAGTGTCTGTTGTTCGAGAGTTTCCGGATGTGTTTCCTTCAGATCTTCCAAGCATGCCTCCAGATCGAGATATTGACTTCTGTATTGATTTGGCTCCAGATACTCAGCCTATTTACATTCCCCCTTATCGTATGGCTCCTAAGGAGCTAAAGGAGTTGAAATAGCAGCTTGAGGAGTTATTGGCAAAGGGGTTCATCGAGCCGAGTGTGTCGCCGTGGGGTGCTCCAGTCTTATTTGTGAAGAAGAAAGATGGGTCTATGCAGATGTTCATTGGCTATCGCCAGCTAAATAAAGAGACCATCAAGAATAAGTATCCTCTGTCGCGCATAGATGATTTGTTTGATCAGTTGCAGGGTGCTCATGTGTTTTCTAAGATTGACCTGATATCGGGTTATCACCAATTGAAGATTCGGGCTTTTGATGTTCCGAAGACTGCATTTCGTACTAGATATGGCCATTATGAGTTCTTAGTGATGTCATTTTGCTTGACCAATGCCCCAGCAGCATTTATGGACTTGATGAATAGGGTTTTTAGGCCGTTTTCGTTATCGTTTTCATTGATGATATATTGATCTATTCACAGAGCCTTGGTGAGCACGAGAAGTATTTGAGAGTCGTTCTTCAGACCTTGAGAGAGCAGAAGCTATATGCAAAGTTCTCCAAGTGCGATTTCTGGTTGGAGTCGGTGGCATTTTTGGGGCACGTGGTGTCCGGTGAGGATATCAAGGTTGATCCACAGAAGATTGAGGCAGTTCAGAGTTGGCCGCGTCCTACTTCAGCTTAAGAGATCAGGAGTTTTTTGGGTTTAGCAGGCTATTACCGTCGATTCGTGGAGGGATTCTCCTCTATTGCAGCCCCACTGACCAGATTGACTCAGAAAAGTGCCCCATTTCGGTGGTCCGATGAGTGTGAGGCGAGCCTTCAGAAGCTTAAGTCAGCTTTGACCTCAACACCAGTTCTGTCATTGCCTTCCGGTTCTGGGATGTATACTGTGTATTGCGACATTTCTCGTGTCGGGTTGGGATGTGTGTTGATGCAGGATGGTAGGGTTATTACTTATGCTTCGCACCAGCTCAAGGTTCATGAAAAGAATTATCATGTGCACGACTTAGAATTGGCGGCGGTTGTTCATGCTTTGATGATTTGGCGGCACTATTTGTATGGTGTGTCATGTGAGGTCTACACTGATCACCGCAGTTTGAAGCACTTATTCAAGCAGAGGGACCTTAATTTGAGGCTGTGGAGATGGCTTGAGTTGTTAAAAGATTATGATCTCACTATTTTGTATCACCCGGGCAAGGC